>CABHPQ010145697.1:18502-28694 GCA_902168405.1 Peromyscus aztecus
AGAGAGAGAGAGAGAGAGAGAGAGAGAGAGAGAGAGAGAGAGAGAGAAGGATGATGGAGGGAAGGACCATTGACTTAGTGTCAGAAAAGCTGGGCTCAAGAGTTTCATCAGCCATTTGCTGCCCTGTGCCTTGGGACAAATGTCCCTTCTCTGGGAGACAGTTTCCTCAACCAGTAAGACAAGCTGGATAATCCCTAAGCTCTCTTCCAGCCTCGGCCGTCTATGCTTTCCCTTTTAGAGGTACTCAGGTGCAACCTTCCCAGGAAAACGTCCAAGCTTTCAAAGGGCTAGCTTTTGTGTGCACTCGATCTCTGGTTGTGCCGCAGCCAGGGCTGCCTACGTTCATGATTTTTTATGATGTCTGCATTTTCTAACTTCTCCAGATTTCCTTGTTTGTGTAGGCTGGTTGTAGAAACAGGGCTCTGTTGTTTCAGGCAAATAAGGAGTCCCATGCCAACAGGAATATCCTGTTGACAGCGGCCTCTTTTCACAAGGTACCAACTGTTTGAAAACATATGTGTATTACCCCATCAGAATGGGTCTTCTGATAAGCAACTGTTTTTGTTTTTTTGTTTTTCTCCTAGCAATATTATTATCTTGAAGGTAGCCATATAAGGCTCTTTGAAGAATAAATATTGAAGGTGATTATCATGTTAACTTGGTTCTCCCTCTCCTATGTTAGTTTTTCAGGGCTGATATGACAAGACATTCACAAGAGATGCGTTGGTCCGGAGGCTAGAGGATTCCTATAAAAAGCACGAGGGAGCCTGTTGCCTGCCTCTCCCACCCCCAGCTGCATTTTTACTGGCAAATTTTGGTCTTCTTTGGCTTGTAGAAGACACCGGGTGTCTGCCTTCATCTTTTCAGGGCATTCTCCCCGTGTGCCCATCTGTACCCACATTTCTTTATTATATAGACAGACACCAGTCAAGAGACTAGGGAGATTAATCTGGGGATAAGGTGCTTGCTATGCAAGCTTGAGGCCCAGGGTTTGGATCCCCTGTACTTGTGAAAGCTAGTCACAGTGGCATGTATCTATAACTCCAACACTGGGGGGTAGAAACTGGGGGATCCTGGTAGCTCACTGGCCAGCCGATCTAACTCAAACTGAGCTCCAGGTTCAATGAGGGACCCTATCTCAAAAACAAATGGTGGAGAGTGATTGAAGAAGACACCTAATGACTTCTGGGCCCCTGTGCATGCATGGATGAGAGCATCTGCACAGATACATGCACACACAAATACACACATACAAGATGCCAGTCAAGCTGGGTACAATGGCTCACTCTTGTGATCCCAGCACTTGGTATGTGGAGACAGGAGGATCCATGGCCACATAAAGAGTTGGAAGTCAGCCTGGGCTACCTGAAACTCTGTCTTGAAAACCAAAAATAAATAAACCAACCAACAAACCACTCACATTGGGTGAGGAGCTACTCTACTCGAGTATCACCTTGCTTGACTTAACTGATCATATCTTCACCTACCCTGACAAATAAGATCATAACACCTTAAGTACTAGGATTAGGACAAATTCAAAATTGTGTGAGTGATGGGCCCTTAATAGTCAAGCCCAAAGAAGGCTGAAGCCTTCTTCTTCTTCTTCTTCTTCTTCTTCTTCTTCTTCTTCTTCTTCTTCTTCTTCTTCTTCTTCTTCTTCTTCTTCTCTTCTTCTTCTTCTTCCTCTCCTTCTCCTTCTCCTTCTCCTTCTTCTTGGTTTCTGAGAAAGGAAGACAGTTAGTTAGGTAGAACAAGACTGTTGGTCAAGTGCCTTCTTGAGGAAGTCTATGAGCATGCAAGCCACTCCCCACAACCAAAGCAGATGGCAGCACGTGAACAGAGGCTGGGTTGGGGGGTGACAAGTATGCTCTTAGGGCTATGGAGTTTACCTTTCTTTCCTTGTGTGAAGACGTTCAAGGGACACTGAGAAACTTCAATTTCACTCATTTCTTTCATATATCATTGTTGGGTGCCTACAGGACCAAATATATTTTGATCACAAAAGGAATGAGCCCACACATGACAGGTATGGGGTCACATACCTATAGTCCCAGTGCTTGGGAAGTTGGAGAAGGATGAGGAATTCAAGGGCAACCTCAGAGATCCTGGGGGGAGAGAGAGAGAGAGAGAGAGAGAGAGAGAGAAATATCTACAGGACACTGGAGTAGCATGAGGCCAAGTCACATACTTCCTTCCAACTATGAAGAGAATGACTGTAATGTCCCAGGTGACTGATCTGAAACCCATTCCATGTTCTCACAGTCAAGCTTTCCCCCAGACTCTCTTCCCATTGGCTGAGGCAGTGAACACGCCAAGGCAGCTGTGTTACTTAGGAGACACCCAGCCTCTGTGATAAACCATATTGACTTAAGAACCATACTCCCCAAACAGTCTGAAGCTTCCTTAGACAGCATGACAGGCTACTTGAGGATACTTCAGCCCAGGCTTCCTTCTTTGTCTCCTCACTCAAGCCAGACTTGCATACTACTGAGTCTGACTCTCCGGGCACAATTTGTTGTTGTTGTTCTTAAATTTTATTTATTATTATTGTTGTTGTCATGTGCATGTGTGTGTTTGTGCTTTTGTGTGTGCGCGTGTGCTTGTGTGATACGGTTCGCATGTAGAAGACAATTTTAGGAGTTAGTCCTCTCCTTCCAGGCTCTCTTACTATTTCTGCCAAGCTGTATATTCCAGGCTAGCTGACCTGCAAGCTTCCAAGAGATTCTCCTGTCTCCACCTTGCATCTCACCTTAGGAATACAAGGATTACATATTCATGCCACTCCATCTGGCTTTTTCATGTGGGTTCTGGGGATTGAACGTGGATTATCAGGCTTGTGCGGCAAGTGCTTTGACCTGCTGAGCCATCTTGATGGCCTCTTTGGACACTTTCAGGATAACTCCAACTCTTTCCCCATCCCTGGGATTCCTCCAGCTTCCTTCAGCTCTTACTGGTTTGCTCTCACATGTATTGTTGCTCCCATCCTTTTGTGGTTAGGTCTGTGTTAGCATCTGCTTTTCAGGGGAGCTGGACTCACACAGAGGTCACCAAGACTTAGCTCTTCCAAACCATCATTGCTGGGGAATATTATTTTAAGGTGTGCTATTTTTGTTTATGTTGTATTTGTTTAATTCTGTGAAGCTGTGTTACTTTCCCTGTCTAAAACACCTGATGGTCTAATAAAAATCTGAACGGCCAATAGCTAGGCAGGAGAAAGGATAGGTGGGGCTGCCAGGCAGAGAGAAGGGATAGAGGGAGAATCTAGGAGATAGAAGAAGGAATGAGAGAGGAAGGAAGAGGATGCTAGGGGCCAGCCACCCAGACACACAGCCTGCCAGCAACCCAGCCAGCCACAGAGTTGGAGTGAAAGTAAGATATACAGAAGTAAGAAAAGAAAAAGGCCAAGGCCAGACATTTATAATTAATAATAAGCCTCTGTTTGTGATTTATTTGGGAGCTGGGTGGTGGGCCCCCCAAAAGACCAAAAAAAAAAACCCAACCAACAATACATCATGGAAGCCAGATGGAAACAGAAATATTCTTGTTGTCTCAGCTACACAGAAGCTTGAGGTAGGAAGGACACTTGAGCCCAAGTTTGGGCAATGTAGTGAGGGTCCATCTATAAATAAATAGATAGACAGACAGACAGACAGACAGACACACACACACACACACACACACACACACACAGAGAGAGAGAGAGAGAGAGAGAGAGAGAGAGAGAGAGAGAGAGAGAGCAATAAAACTCTTTCCTCCTGGAATGTGGTGAAGCTGGAACTAGGAATATAAAGCCAGTGTGGCAGAGTACAGATATCCTTGGACATGGGGTAGAGTAATAAGACGGGAGATTCTCCAGGCCAAGGAACACCCCTGTTTTAGTTAGAGTTTTATTGCTGTGAAGAGACATCATGCCCACAGCGACTCTTATGAAGGAAAACATTTCACTGGAGGCGGCTTACCATTCAGAGTCCATTATTGTCATGATGGGAAGCCTGGCAGCACACAGGCAGACATGGTGTTGGAAAGGTAAAGTTCTACATCTGGATCAGCAGGCAGCAGGAAAGCAAGTGAGCAACTGGGCCTGGCTTGAGCTTCTGAAACCTCACAGCCTACCCTGCTGTGACACACTTCCTCCAACAAGGCCACACCTCCAACAAGGCCACTCCCTATGAGTCTATGGGGGCATTTTTATTCAAACTACCAAGACCCCCTTGTTTCGTTCACATCTAATTACTGCTTACACTCCTCCAGGAACAGGGGTTTCCCTCTGTCCCCTCAGCCATCTAATGGGGCTGTCTCATTAGCTCTTCTTGCTACATGCCTCAAACCTACACCCCCAGTCCTTGGTCTTTTCCTTTGGGCTACACCAAACACCTAGTGCTATTCTCCTGACTTCTCTAGCTGCATGCTGATATACCCTTGTCTATCTTGGGTTAAAATGATGCTATTTACCAGTGACCAAGATGTCAGCTTAATCCCACAAAGGGAGCTCCTTTACAACTCTCCTGATACCTGCCTAGGACCAGACACATCCCAGACACCATTCTTTTTTTTGAGATGGGTTTCTCTGTGTAATGGTCGTGGCTGCCCTGGAGCTTACTCTGTAGCCCAGGCTGGCCTTGAACTCACCGAGACCCTCCTGCCTCTGCCTCCCAAGTGCTAGGATTAAAGGCATGTGCCACCACCATCTAGATAACTTTATTTTTTTTTTTACAAATTTATTTATTTATTTTATATCCTGGCTACATCCTCTCCCTCATCTCCTCCCAGCCCCTCCCCTCCACTCCCTTCTGTTCCCACCCCCAATCAACTCCACCATTTCTGTTCAGAAAAGGGCAGGTCTCCCGTGAGTATTAACAAAACATGACATATCAAGTTGCACCTCCCCATGTATTAAGGCTGGGTAAGGCAACCCAGTATTGGGAGTAGGGTCCCAAAAACCAGTAAAAAAGTCAGAGACAGTCCCTGTTCTCAGTGATAGGAGTCCCACAGGAGGACCAAGCTACATAACTGTAACATACATGCAGATTACCTAGGTCAGTCCCATGTAGACTCCCTGGTTGTTGGTTCAGTCTCTGTGAGCCCCTATGAGCCCAGGTTCATTGATTCTGTGAGTTTTCTTGTGGTGTTCTTGACCCCTCTGGCTTCTACAATCCTTCCTCCCTGTCTTCTGCAGAATTCCCTGAAATCTGGTTGTTTGGTTGTGGATCTGCATCTGTTTCCACCAGTTGCTGGATGAAGGCTCTCTGATGACAATTGGACTAGGCACCAATCTGGTCACAGGAGATGGCCAGTTCAGGCTACATCTCCACCATTGCTAGGAGTCTCGGCTGGGTCATCCTTGTAGATTCCTGGGAGGTTCCCTTGCACCAGGTTTTTACCTGACCCCGAAGTGCCTCCCTTTCCCAGTAGTCTCTTTCAGTACTCTCCCCCTCTATCCCTCCCACCTGATCACTCATGTTTCCATCCCCACCAGCCCTTAGTCCACTCATGCAGTCTCTTCTATTTCCCTTTCCCAGGGAGATCTGGGTGTCCTCCACCAACCCTCCTTGTTACCTAGTCTCTCTGGGTCTGTGGGTTGTAACATAATTATCCTTTGTTTTACAGCTCATATCCACTTATGAGTGAGTACACCCAGACATCATTCTTATTGAACAGTGCTTGGTAAAGTGTTTGGGGTACCCAGATAAAAATGCCAGGAAGGCACAAGATGGGAGTTGGTGCTTCAAAAGACTCAAATGGTCTAAAGGCTTCTGTTTGCCATTTGACCAAGTTAAAACATAATCTTTCCACTATCAAGATGCCTTCAACACCTCATGCCAAGGAGTTTCACAAGTCACCAGACAGTCTCGAGGAGACAGGAGTCCATGCTCAGGCTTGACTTATTCATCCACTTGCTTTGTAGGGAATGGAAAGACAGAAGCATCAGCTCCTGGCAACAGATTTACCTTAAATAAACATTTTCACCAAATGAACGCATCCTTTGCCCCCACGAAGCCACCAAGTCACAAATGTCGCAGACATTCTTTCCATCTGGGAATTTTTGTTTGCAGAAACAAAACACTCAGGCACAAGTCAAGTCACCGTTATCTGGTTCAGCCGGACAATCAACATGGACCAAGAAAAAAAAAAAAGGACTTTCTGATTTTAGCACTTTCTTTTTGGCTTCTCATTCTTGAACTTCAGTTAAAAACAACAACAAACAAACGATCATAGGCTTGAGCTTGTCATGAACCAGGTGTGAAGCCTAACTTGACCATTTGCTTTTGGCGAGGTATATAATTGCTTGGAGCCTCAGTTGCTTTGCCCATAAATTGATGTTTTTAGAAGTAACTCTTGGAACTGGAGAGATGGCTCAGCGGTTAAGAGCACTGACTGTTCTTCCAGAGGTCCTGAGTTCAATTCCCAGCAACCACATGGTGGTTCACAACCATCTGTAATGAGGTCTGGTGCCCTCTTCTGGCCTACAGACATATGTGCAGGCAGAACACTGTATACATAATAAAATCTTTAAAAAAAAAAAAAAAAAGAAGTGACTCTGCTGGAGAGACAGATAGCTCACTTGGCAAAGCGCTTGCCATGCAAGGATGAGGCTTTTGAGTTTGATCCCCCAGAACTCATGTTAAAATCAACAGGCAGAGGAAGATGTGCTCAATGGCACAATAGTGGCACAACTGTGACAGGGTAGCCAATCACTCTCTGATCGGATGTGAGGCCTGCTCCATACGGGGGAAATGTCAGCCCGTGAATGGGGAGGTCCTAGGTCCTAGGGTAGAAGCTGTTATTATCTTAGTGAATTGTTATACTTTTGTCAAATTGCCTTGTAAATCTTTATATTTAAAGCCATAGACCTGGACTGCTTTCAGCCTTGGTCAGAGATGCTTCTTTCCACTGTGGACAACAGTCATTGCAGAGACACATGACTGGGCAAAGTGGCAAGAATAAGAGAGGAGTGCTGTACTGGCTGGTGTATGTGTCAACTTGACACAAGTTAGAGTCACCAGAGAGGAAGGAGTCTCAGTTGAGGAAATGCCTCCGTGAGATCCAGCTGTAAGGCATTTTCTCAACTAGTGATCAATGAGAAACCCAGCCCATGGTGGATGGTGCCATCCCTGGACTGGTGGTCCTGGGTTCTGTAAGGGAGCAGGCTGAGCAAGACATCGGAGCAAGCCAGCAAGCAGCACTCCTCCATTTCCTCTGCATCAGCTGCTGCCTCCAGGTTTCTGCCCTGTTTGAGTTTCTGTTCTGACTTCCTCCAATGATGGACCAGGATGGGGAAGTGTAAGCCAAATGAACCCTTTCCTCCCTAACTTGCTTTTTGGTCATGGTGTTTCATCACAGCAATAGAAACCCTAGCTAAGACAAAAAACTCAGCCCTAAATGGAACCTCTTTATCAATCCCTCCCCTGCCCTGGCCGAGGCTTGGGGAACGTTGAGGAAGAGGAGGCAGAGGAGTGGAGGAGCAGGAGGATGGGGAGGATGCTGCGCAATTCTGTCTTCTGGACATGACACAGCCACTGTACTCAAGAACTCACAGAAGCGATGACCTCCACAAGATTAAGGCAGCCCAAATTCTGGCATGGATGTGGGGAGGGGCAATCTAGTTCCCGCCCCTTACTGAGGAGCTGATTGACAGCCGTTGTTAGAGGGAGAATTCTTTTTTGAGGGTTCTTCCACTGGTAAGTGTCCCATGCTCCAGTGGGTGGCCCCACACACATGCACATAGGAGCAGACTGGTTAGACTTAGTGGGTTATCAAGAAAGAAAGAAAACATGGAGTTGTCAAGCCTGATGTTAGGCGAGGAACAGGGGGAGTTGGAGATGGAAAATGGGCGATGGATATCATATTTCATTGTATAGATGTATGACATTCTCAAGAAAGAACAAAAACATAGTACTTTTAAAAGATTGATTTATTTTTAGTTTATGGGTATAGATGTTTTACCTGCATGTGTATCTGTGCATCACATTCATGCAGTGCCCACAGAAGTCAGAAGAGGGAGTTGGATCTCCCCAGAACTGGAGTTACTGACAGTTGTTAGCCACCATGTGGGTGCTGAGATTCAAACCCAGGACGTCTGGAAGAGTAGTCAGTGCTCCTAACTGCAAAGCCATCTCTCAGGCCCAAACAAAAACAGTTAAAAACAAAACAAAAGAGGTGCTGCATGAGTTACAGTCTCAGCACTGGGGAGGCAGAGGCAGGTAGCTCTCTGGGACTTGCTGGGCAGTCAGTCTAGTCTAATAGGTGATCCCCAGGTCCTGTGAGACCTTGTTTCACAAAACAAAGTAAACAAGATTTATGAATGCTAAAAATAACACTCAAAATCCATCTCTGGCCTCCCCCGTGTGTATATGTGTGTTCAGGCACCTGCACTTGCACACACACACAGATGCATACACACATAGTGATTCCTGCTTACAGGTGTGCATATTGTAACAATCAGAAATTGTTGCAGGTCTTCTGTACAAACCCTTGTGTTAAGTCTTGAATATCTATTGCACCACATAATCTTCAAGCACAAGATGGTCTCATTCCAAAGTTCACTACCCCAGCCTCTACATGACATTACATTCTCTCAGTTTTGGAATGTTGTAGAGAAGGCGAGCTTGGCCTCAGCAAACATTCAGCAAGTTGGGGCATTTCTACTCTGTTTTAATGGTGAAAATCTAGGGTCAGAAAGTTGAGGAACTCTAAAACCGCAATGCCAGGAGGTAACAGACCTAGGGCTTCCCTGTATCTGTCCTTTGCAAACCTAGTGTCCAAAGGTGCAGAAGAACTGGTGGTTAGGTAGGGAGGTGAGGCTTTGAGTCTGTGTTTGTCAAAGGAGAAGAAAAAGGAAAAGCATGAAGTAGGCCAAAGCCCTAAAAGGTAGCACACACAAGGTCAGTTAGCATCCGGGAATGGTGCACAGATCAATGCTTCAGCTGGGGACTGTGGAGGAAGGCCGGGAATTGCTGTGGAATGTTCTGTATGGCAAATGTGTTGTTAATAAAACACTGATTGGCCTGTGGCTAGGCAGGAAGTATAGGCGGGACTAACAGAGAGAATTAAAAGAACAGGAAGGCAGAGGGAGTCTCTGCCAGCCGCCACCAGGACAAGCAGCTTGTAAAGATGCCGGTAAGCCACGAGCCATGTGGCAAGGTATAGATTTATAGAAATGGATTGATATAAGATATAAGGACAGTTAGCAAGAAGCCTGCCACGGCCATACAGTTTGTAAGCAATGTAAGTCTCTGTGTTTACTTGGTTGGGTCTGAGCGGCTGTGGGACTGGCAGGTGAAAGAGATTTATCCTGACCGTGGGCCAGGCAGGAAAACTTAAGCCACAGGGAATATTCTGGACCACGTCACAGGCAACAGTGAATGCTAAACCCACAATATGAGCCACTACCTCACAAGTCAGCAACAAGCATCCTATCATATACTCACACGAAGCCCGGGGCATATAAGAATACTCACAGAACTCTGCCGATTGTGGACAAAGCTGAGAATAAGCACACTGTCTAGAGACAAGCAGAGAAATAATAACTACCTTCCATCCACACAACAGTAGCATCTATAGAGGGATATGGATGAGTTAAAGATACAGGGAAAGACGTGAAATTAACGCATAAAGAGGTCAGTGGAATACAGACAATAGAGTATATTTCAGCCTTAAAAGACAAATCTATCTAAGCCAATGGTGCCTGTAATCCTAACACTCGAGAGGCTATCAGGAAGATTGCGAAGTCAAGGCCAGCCTGGGCTACTCCGAGAGACCCTGACAGGAAAGAGGAGAGGAGAGGGACAAGGACAGAAAAAAGAGACACTACAACTTGTAATAGCGTGGATAAACCTGGAAGACATTAGATTTAGGGAAATAAGCCAGATATAGAAAGGCAAATCCACTTAGTCGGGGCACCTAAAATAACCAAATTCATAGAAGCAGATTGTAGAATGGTGGCCACGGCGGGGGGCGGGGGGGGGGGGGGGACAGAGGGAGGGAGGATTTGTGGCTTGGTATGTATAAAGTTTCACTTCTATGAGATAAGTAATTGTCAGGGAGCTACTGTGCGCTGTGATGACTACGGACAGCAGTATAGTACTGTGCACTTAGAAAGGATGCTATGGCTGGGACCCGGTGGGATGGCTCAGGGCTAAAAGTGCTTGCTACTCAAGCTTGACAACTTGAGTTCAATTCCTAAAAATACATG
>CABHPQ010145698.1:0-13414 GCA_902168405.1 Peromyscus aztecus
ACCAGCCTGGTCTACAGAGTGAGCTCCTGGCCAACCAAGGCTGCATAGTAAGACCCTGTCTATAAAGAAATAATAAATAAATAGAATACCTCCCATAGTTTTACCTGATGTTTAAAGGTGTATTAGATCAGATACAGAGATCAACAGTGAAGGGGGTGGAATTAGACCAAGATGACTCTGACTGTGGATCCTCGACGCTCTGCAGCCAGGAAGCTTTCGTTGTCAGCGCAAAGTACAGCTCTCACCGGAAAGTACAGCTCTCACCGGAAAGGCAAAGAGAGAGTTTATCCCTGAGGAAAATATGAGTGATCACGGCTCAGGAATGTGGACTTAGGGTGCCCCAGAGAACGTGTTCCAGCGTGGACACGGTTTCAAGACATTTTTGTAGTTATGAATAAAGTCATAAATCAAGGCAGTTGTCAAATACACTGGTGGAAATATCTACAACCACTAATTGGCTCATCAGCTCTGTACAATCCTTAGCTCAGGTGTGGCTTTTTCCTGGGAACTCCAGTTTCCGTAATCAGTCAATCAGTCTCTTAGACTCTTCAGCATAGGCGTGGTTTCTATTTTTCTGAGAATTTCATTCACAGGTCCTCTTTGTGTCTGTGGAAGCCAACGAATGCTTTATGCCCCCGATCCAGTTTTTAAAAATTGTTTATCTGTTTGTTTGTGTGCATGAGTGTACGTGTGTGTCTGCATACCTGTGCCACATTGTGCAGGCGGAGGTCAGAGGACAACTTGTGGAAGTTGGTTTTCTCCTTCTACCCAGTGAGTCCCAAAGATCAGACTTGGTGGCAAGCACCTTTACCTGCTGAACCATCCTGTTGGCCATCTATATCCTTCAAAAACAACAACAATAACAATAACAAAAAACCCACAAATCCTTTGCTAAGATACGTCTTCCTTATTTTCAGCAGATTCAGTGTGTCTTAGAATTCCTAGTCCTACACCTATACCTCCAGTGATCACCCGTTCAGCTCTAGAATTCGATTTTTTTTTTAATGGAAACACCAGAATGCTGTTGCCATTGGCTGCTGACTGGTTTTGTATAATATGGATAAAAATGGTTAACTCAAAGTGTTTGGGTATCCCTAACAAGAGTCAGTTGAAGCTGGGCATGGTGGTGCACGTGTTTAATCTCATCAATCTGGAGACAGAGGTTGATGGTCTCTGTGAATTGGAGGCCAACCTGGTCTACACAGTGAAACCCTGTCTGAAAGAAAAAAGAAGGGAGAGAGAAAAGAATGGAAGGAAGTCAGTTGAGTAGAAGTCACTCCAGGGTAGGCAGAAGTCTGAGTGTGTTATAGCACTGTTGGTAGTGTATATCATCTGGACCATGAGTTGTCAAGCTACTCATATAAGTGGGACTTTATGTGCTTGCCAGGTATGGCTAGGTCCCATACTGTAGGGCAGGTGGTCATCAGGACGGATTATGCTGTGACAAGAAAGATAGGCAGCCAGAGGAGATTGACAGTTATACCCAGGATGTTGTATCTCATCATTTCCAATGTCAGTAACAACTCGGTAAGTCCTAGCTGATGCCCTCTACCGGTAAAAGAAACTCTTACTGGGCACCACGAACGCTATGCTACTTAAAGACTTAGGCCTTTGCTGGGGTCTGAGTCTTCCACCAGGGTCACCACCTAGCTGATGCTTCTGTACAAGAGGAAGGGAAGCAAGGTGACATCATGGTGGCCAGCCCTGTACTCACAGTCCCCCCATCAGAGGTGGGTGGGAGGGACAGGCTGCGGGGCAAGGTTGGACTGACTATGGAGTTAAGTGGGAATGGGACTGGAGGGAGGGTGTGTCAAGCAGGCGGACTTGGAAAAATGTATCGAATGTTTGGGGCCCACCCCAGCTTGGCTGGACAAAACCTGCTGGGGCATGATATGGATCAGCAGATAAAGAGCTTGTTCACAAGCCTGATGACCTGAGTTCAATCCCTGGAACTTACAAGGTGGAAGGAGAGAATCAATGCTACAAAGCTGCCCTCTGACCCCAACATGGATGCCGTGGCGTGTGCCTACCTATACAAACACATCAGACCCACACACCAATAGTAGTTGTAGTTGTAGGAGAAATAAAGTAACTACGTCAATCCCTGCCTCCATCTCTCACCAGGTCTCTGTGGCCTGAGCCTGTTGTCATCTTCAGCCTCTGTCTTGCTCTCTGTAGTAGATGGTCACAGTACCCAAATCGTTCCGAGTAACTATTTAATCATGCATAATGCCTGTCCGTGTGCCCCACTGCCCCAGCCCATCCTAAGTGCCCGTGGTGTTACCCTTTATTGTTTACAGTGGAGAGATAGGCAGGATGTGTCTAAATGTGGACAGTAAGTTTCTTTTGTTTTCTTTAAAGGCACTGGGGATGGAAGTCAGGCCTGAGCTGCTCAACCAGGAAGCAAGAGCCCTGCTGTAGGCAGCCTTTTGTTGGCTGATTTTTCAGTTTTATTAGGAACAATTTCTTTTACAGCGACTTTAATAGACTATTTGACAGTTGCTGAGATGTAGGTGAGTCCCTATTTCTTTCATCTGTAGATTTTTTCCCTGCAGCATACACGTACTTTATACTTTAATAATTAAAAAATACTTTAATAATTAAAAGTAAATGGAAGGTTGGTTGTAAGCTGCCATGTGGGTTCTGGGAATCAAACCTGAGTCCCCTGGAAGAGCAGCCAGTGCTCTTAACTGCTGAGCCATTTCACCAGCCCTGAATTTGCCTTTTTCAATTTCAAGTACTCTGGTTTTACTTAATCTACAGATACCTGCTTTTCCTTAAATATTTTACATGAAATAATTCCTGTTTTCAACTAATAGCAATGTCTCCAATATTATGTTGTTCTAATAAATATATCATACCTAAAAAAATAAATAAATAAATGGAAGCCAGGCATGGTGGGACACACCTTTAATCCCAGCACTCAGGAGACAGGGACAGGTGAATCTCTATGAGTTCAAGGCCAGCCTGGTCGACACAGGGAGGTCCAGGCCCTCCAAGACTACGTAACAAGACCTTGTCTCAAAAATAAACAAATAACATAAAATAAATGAAAAGGGGGCCTGGATATGTAGTTCAGTGGATGGAGTCCTTGCCTAGCATGCATGAAGCCCTGGTTTCCATCTCCAGCACCCCATAAACCAGTCACTGTGACACATGCTTATCATCTTATCATCGAGGATATCATCAACTATGTATTGAGTTTGAGGATACATGAGAACCTGAGATAGATAGACAGATAGATGATAGATAGATAGATAGATGGATGGATGGATAGATAGATAGATAGATAGATAGATAGATAGATAGATAGATGATAGATAGATAGATGATAGACAGGCAGATAGATTATAGATGGTAGACAGACAGACAGATAGCAGGACCAAGGAGCCTGTGGCATGAGGCCACATCTGGCTCACTTGATTGCCTTTAGAACCTGCCCTTTAGTGCTAAGGGACTGGAGAGATGGTTCAGGACACCAGACACATAAATGATGCACATACATACATGTAGGCAAAACATCTGTACACATAAAATAAAATAAATAAATCGGGGGGATGCTGATTCATGTTGAGCCGTGTCACCCAGACATTTCCGAGGCCACGGGGTGTCAGGAGACATTTTGCTGACTGCCTTGCTGAAGTCCAGACACAGGAGTTTCCAGCATCCTGACCTCTGACAAAATAATCCCATCAGCACAGAAAATGAGATCAAGCCAGAGTGATGTGTTTTTACCGTCTCCGGTCACGCCTTTTGTTTTTTCACGCCCGAGGGCTGTGCAAAGGGTGTGGACTCTGGAGTGTTACTGTTCTGGGTTTGAACCCACATGCATTTGTCCTTGTGTGACTTTGGACAAGTTGCCTGACTTCTCTGAGCCTCATTGTTAAAAAAAGAAAGAGAGAGAGAGAGAGAGAGAGAGAGAGGGAGGGAGGGAGGGAGGGAGGGAGGTAAAAAGGATGATAAAGCTGGTGCTTTGGGTTTCATTTTGCTATTAAAACAGTTGATATATCTGTTTATAATCTCCCTTTCCTACCAAGCTGCGGTCTCCTTGGGAACAAGGCTGGAGGCTGGGGTACAGCTCAGTGGAAGAGTGACCACTTAGCATGTGCAAGGCTCTGGGTTTGATCCCCAGCACCACAAGAAAACAGACACATGCCTGTAAACCCAGCACTGGGGAGGCTGAGGCAGGAGGATTGCAAGTTGGAGACCAGCCTGGATTACATATTGAGAGACTCTATCTGAAAGGACGGAAAGGGAAAGTCTGTTTCCTGTCTTTGTGTCCCAGTGCCTGCATTCGAAGGGGACCCTCATCCCACCCATGCACCCCGTCTTTGTCTCTCCCCCGTCACCTCCCTCTCCTCTCTTCCCACGTTCTCATCGACTCCCTCCTGGCACCCCTTTGTCCTTCACCTCGAGAGAAACCTCTTTTCTCCACCACCACCACCCCCATCTTCCACACCCAGCCTGGGTGACAGGCCCAGTGCCCATCCCCATCCTGGGGGTCACCTGTGTCCCCCATCTGTCATGTGGTATAGCCTGCTCTGTGGCCTTTGATGGGAGCAGGCACAGGCATGATGAAGCAGCCTGACTCATTTACTAGGTCGCTCGTTAGCAGCTTCATTAGTTCTGAGGGCTCCGTGGAAAGCCATTAGTGTGACTCAGTCTGTGCCATCCATCAGAGAGGAGGGTGGTAAGTGACAGCCGGGAGAAGAGAAAACAAGAAAATGACCCAACTCCCGCCCTCCTGCCGCCTCCCAGGAAGAACAAGACTGGGACAGCTCCATGGAAACCACCGGCCAGGGGACTCCCCCGGATACACTGGCCTCTGGCAGGATGCAGAGGCTCTGCCCCAGCTGGGGGACAGCGTGTGACCTGTTCTGATGCTTCCTCCTGTGACCTGGCACCTCTGACGCTTGGTACCACTCATCCAAGGACTCCCTGGGTCTATCCTGTGCACCTCCCTCCCTGGGTTCTGTCTCCCCAGTATGGCTCTAGGATCCCTGGGTCCTGCAGATGAGTCCGCAAACCATTTCTGTCCCTACCTCGGGGTTCATCTTCCTGAGTCTCTCTGCCAGGTCTGGGCTATTCATGAAAAGCTCTGAAAACTACTGCACCAGAGCTTAGAGCTCGAGGACCCCGAGCCACACAAGCAGCCAGGCAGAGCATCAGTCCTTAGGGAGTCCGAGGCTCTGCGCCCTGGAGGGGAAAACCACTTATAATTCACACTCATATCCATTTTTATACGTACTAGTGTGTCTATGTGAGTGTCACACATATGATGTGGTGTGCATGGGGAAGTCAGAGGACAACTTACAGATATCAGGTCTCTCCTTCCACCATGTGAGTCCGGGGGATCAAACTCAGGTCCTCACACTTGGTGACAAGCACCCTTATCCTTTGAGCCATCTCGCCAGCCCCTCACATCCGTTTCAGAGTTGGATCCCCTCAGCAGCACTGGCGGGCAGCTGGGGACTGTAGTGCCACCTCCTCCTGAACTCTGCCTGTGCTCCCCACTCTGGAACTCTCAAGACCCCAAATCAGCAGAGCATCGGCAGGGCCCCAACACATGTCCCTCTGCTCTTGGACTCAGGGCACCCCAGTTCATATACCTGTATCTCATCCTGCTGTATCCAAGGCTCCGAGTTCAAGACCAGAGAGGGACTTGCTAAGCTGTGCTGAGGGAAGATGTGAATAGTCCTCAGTTCATAGAAACGGACATTACACACACAAAAAGACAAGGGACCTGCTTTGTCTCAGGTCACATGACGGTGACTTGCTGGGCCTGGATGTCGGCCGAGCGGGCTCCATGACCCTGAGTAGACAGTGTTGGTGGATGAGCTGTCTGCCTCCTCCTGGCTGTTCCCAGTGTCTGTTCTTCCTGATTCACTGGTCAGATAAACCTTGACTTTGCTGACACCCCGGCCTCCCTCATGACTGTACACATGTCACTGAGTTGTGGCCAGTGACTCACAAATGGAATGGTATTTATTTGTTGACGAGACAGGATCTCATGTAGTCCAGGCTAGCCTCAAGCTCACCAAGCAATCAAGAATGACCTTGAACTTCTAATCTTCCTGCCTTTACCTCCCAAATTCCGGTATTACAGGCATGCACCATCACCCCCCATTTATTCAGTGCTAAGGTTTGAACCCAGGGCCTGGTGTACCCTAGACAAGTACTCTCCCACCTGGGCTATATCCCCAGTCCAGTATTAATCATTTCTATGAGGTGTTTTTAGAGGCACCACGAAGATACTCTCTCTGTCTGTCATTCCCATCTGCTCAGATGGTTGGAGCTCAAGCTGCCATGCTGGACCAGAAGGTGATGGCTGTGCCTTTGGGGGCCAGAATGAAAAGCATGAAGGAATCTAGGTTTCTGACAGTTCACTCCCACACTAGCCCAAAGACACCATCCTTTGGCTTCTTCCCAGAGAGAATAAAACCTGGAATGTCATGGATCAGTTATCCTTCAGTGTGGTTCCCAGAACAGTGGCAGTGCCTGGCACCTGGTTAGAAACACACACATATACATACATATACATTCACTCACACACACACACACACACACACACACACACACACACGCCTACACATGCACACACATAATACGTATATACACACATGCATACATATGTATTCGCATACATGTATATATCCACTCATAGCACACACAACACACATATACATACATGCAAATATATGCATTCACACACATTCATGCACGTGCACACACACACACACACACACACACACACACACGCACACTGTTTCAATATGTTGTGTCTTCCGTGTCCCAGGTGCTGGAGGTCAGGTGTACCCCTCAATGCCCAGCCAGCAGTTTGTGTTTAACAGCCCCTAAAAGTGCATGCTCAAATTTGAGAACGCAGCTTGAGGACACCAACTTTTGGGGTGTTTCGGGGTGAGGGGTGGATGCATGTACAGTTATGTGTATATACATGTGGAGACCAGCAGTCAATCTTGGGTATCATTCCTCAAAAGCCATCCACTTTGTGGGGGTTTTTTTTTTTTTTTTTGGTTGACTTTTTGAGACAGAATCTCTCTGTGTAGCCCTGGCTGTCCTAGAACTTGCTCTGTATAGACCAGGCTGTTCTCAAACTCACAGAGATCCGCCTGCCTCTGCCTCCTGAGTGCTGAGATTAAAGGCATGTACCACCACATCGTTGTTTTGTTTTACAAAATTTTTTTAAATCGTATTTGTGTGTGTGTGTGTGTGTGTGTGTGTGTGTGTGTGTGTGTGTGTGTATGCAGGTGCCCACAGAGACTAGAAGAAGGTGCCAGATCCTCCTGGAACTGGAGTCACCAGTGGTTTTGAGTCTCCTGACTTGGATACTGGGAACTGAACTCAGGTCCTCTGGAAGAGCAGCAAGAGCTCTTATAACCACTGAGCCACCTCTCCAGCCCCTCCTCATCTTTTCTGAGGCAGGGTCTCATGTAGCCCAAGCTGGCCTTGAATTTCTTAAGTAGCTAAGGATGATCTTGAACTCCTCAGGCATGGTGGCTCAGCTGTCATCCCAACACACCTGAATGGATGACGGGGATAGTTGAGAATTGGCTACCGAGGGAGTTCGCGATCAGATGAGTGAGATGGCTCAGCGGTTGAGAGCATGTTAGTCGCTCTTACAGAGGACCCTAGCTGGGTCACCAGTGCCCATCCTTGCTGAAGTTGCTGCTGTCACAGGCCATTTTGTCACAGGAAGGAGACAAGAACGTACTATAGATAGGATCATCAGAATCTCTGTACCTGTAAGCTATCAAAACAACAATAATGGGGCCTGGGGAGACGGCTGCTCCACAGTCAGGATTTCATACTGCTCTTGCAGAGGACCCAAGTTCTGCTCCCTGCACCCATGTTAGGTGGCTCACAGCTACCTGTGACTCCAGCTCTCGTGGATTTGATGCCTCTGGCCTCTGGGGGCACCTGCACTCATGTGCACATACCTGACCCCCCCATAATTAAAAATAATAAAAATAAAACTTAAAAAATGTTTTCACATGTTAAAGCACACCTTGCACAACCTGAGTTCCCAGGAGCAGGCCATCCTGGGGTGGGGGTAGAAATATGGGTGCTGGGCAAGACCCAGGAATAGAAGAGGGAACAGGGGACAGACGAAGGAGGGTGTGGCAGAGCCGAGAGTTTAATGTGGCATAAATCCATCCAAATGCTAACTCTATAAATGTTTAAAAACCATTTTCAGTGTTTTATTGAAGACTAGTGTACACCCATTAAAGCACAGGGACTGTAAATGTTTAGCTTGATGGATTTGCACAAACTGAACATGGCCACAGAGCCAGCACCCAGCACAGGAAACAGTTCCCACTATCAGCCCCTTGTGCATCCCCTCCCTGCTTCCTCCTGCCTGGGGGACCAGTTATCCCGTTCTCCAGTGTATCAAAAGGGTTGCAGGGCCAGTGTTCACAGATCCAGATACCGTGTGTGTGTGTGTGTGTGTGTGTGTGTGTGTGTGTGTGTATGCGCGCGTGCACGCGTGCGCGCACACTGTCTCTCCAATCCCTCCATTTTTTTTTAAACAGCATCCTTTAGTGAACCTGGGGCTCACCAATTCTGCTGGACTGGGCTGGCCAGCGGATCCTCCTGTACTGGGGGTACAGACAAAGGGAAGCGTCTTTCGGTGACGGTGTGCACACATTTCTGTGAGAGTATACAGCTGAGGGTGGGAGTGCTGGCGTACAGAATGCCTTGTGTCACCCTGGGGTAGAGATGACCAGTTTTCCAAAGTAGCTATGCTGGTTCCCACTCACAAGAGTACTGGTTGCACAGCTGGTGTGTGTTGGGAGGGGACCTTTAATCCTAGCGCTCAGGAAGCAGAGGCAGGCAGATCTCTGCAAATTAAAGGGCAGCTGGGTCTACAGAGGGAGATCCATGCAAGGTAGGGTGACATAGTGAGACTTTGTCTAAAAAAAAAAGTACTGGCTGATGGGCTAGCAAAATGGCTCAGCAGGTGAAGGTGCTTGCCACCAAGCTTGATGGCCTGAGTTCAATACGTGGGACCCACATGATGAAAGAAGAGAAACCACACACATACACACACCTACACAGATACACACACACACACACACACACACACACACACACACACAAAATGAAAGGTGAGATACACATACACATACAAATGTAATTTTAAATTTTAATGACACTGTTGCTTCACAGACATTTTCTAAGGTCTATGAGCTCTTCCACAGGGGAACTCTCTAGAACTCTGCAGATCCGAGCACTTGGACCAACACGCTCAGTCATAGTCATCATCCCTAACTGTGAATGGCAGGCAGCAAGCACCCCATTTGGAGTGGAATTCCTTCTCTGGGAGAGCCAGGCAGCAAGAGAATCCACCCCGGGGGACCGAAGCACAGCTTGGGTGAAACAGCACCACCTAGACATGGGTGTCGAGGAGTGTGCTTGAGAAGACCGTGCTGATGCAGTGGACAACCTGAACTCTCACAGATGGCAGGCTTACTTTCGGGAAAGCAAGCCAAAACCACAGGAACTGCTGGCCAAGGTTATAGAGGTGCAGGAATCCAGGCAAGCAAAGGCAGATCTGGGCGTGTGACTGCATGGCGACTACACAGGACACAAGATGGGACAGAGTCTTTCAAGTTAATGGAGGGTTAGCAAGGCTCGGTGCAGCGCTGGGCCAAGCTGGCTGTGTGGGCCTGATGCCTTCCATCACGCTGTGTCCCACGGGCTTCTCTGCTCACGCCATCCTTACTTCAGCTGCATTTTGGTATTGGCATCTAAAGGGAGGAAGAGGACGGTATAGCCCTAAGTCTGTAGCCTCCGGGGGCAGGCATGATGGAGTCCCAAGGGTCACTGGAGCAGAAGACAGGCACAGGAAGGAAGCAGCGAGAGTCTGCATTCCCTCCCAGGGCCCCTCCTGCCCTGGCCTCCACTGGGGCATGTGTAGCACCCCGGCTCTGGAACCTGGTTAGTGTGCCAGCCAGGTGTGCACCGACTGAGCCTCTCGCTTTAAAGGACTCTGGTCTCTGGGTGACTGGCCCTAGGAAAGGAGGGTTGAGGCCTGTCAGAGAATGGAGAGCGTGTACAGCCTAGCTGGGCCGAACACTGCACGGAGAAAGCATTGTGCTGGGAGCCCCCGGGCTATACCTAGCAGGAACGGTCCCCCCATATAAACCCACTTTCCCCAGCTCACTCCAGGTTCCGCTCTCAGCCAAAGACTCAACACACACACACACACACACACACACACACACACACACACACACACGCTTGTGTGCCTGCTGGCATTCTCGTGCAGTTGACATGACCCCGGCCGGGCTCAGCCCCAGCCACTCACCCCACCTAATAGCTGAGTCCAGCTGTGGCTGCCACTGTCATCTGTCACATGCCCCCGTATTACCCCCCTTCCTGGTCCCCTAGGGTCTGGCTTCCCAAAGCCACAGGCAGGACCCAGTAGATCAGTCGTAGGTGCCAGCCCAAGCTGAGCGTCCACGGGCAGCTGGGCTGTTTGTGCAGCTAAGTGGTCTCTGTGTACCCAGCCGGGGTGCTTGCCGGAGCTTATCTCCGCAAACACCGCAGGATCCGCCCGGATCCACCCGTGAGGCCTCCATTAGGCCAAGGCATATCTGCCCATCGCTGATAAGAGCCGGAGGAGCGGCTACTCCCGCCTCCCCTGGATCCGAAAATTGATGCGGTCACTAACAGGGTTTCAAGGGATGGGGGAAGGCAGATGGACATGACACTGTCCAGCACCAGAGTCAGGACCTCTCCTGTCCTCAGAAGCACTTGTCTGTCTCCTGCCCCTTGGGTCGATACCTGGGGCTTCTCGGAAATTCCTAAATTCCATCAGCCAGCCACTGCCACTATTAACAGCCCACGTGGACGGAGGTTGAGCAGGACACAGGTATGTGTGAGACAGACCTGGCATCTGATTTTCCCTGTCCTGACCTGGCAAGGCCTGGGACCCGCCTCAGAGGGAAACTGCCAACACAGGAAAGTGAAAACTCTTAGTTCACACAGCTAATCAGTGGCAGGTGGCCATTCTCACTCTTTACAGACCCTGCACCTGCCTCATCCTAAAATTTTCCAAGCTAGTGCCACCTCCTGCCTTCACAGATGGGGAAACTGAGGCACAGATCCTAGGCTACTCCCTTAGGCTGCCTCTCTGTGTCCTTCTGTGCACTCCATCTGGGTGTCAGACAGATCACCTCTCCTTACACGCCCAGGTTACTAAAATCGATTCTTTCTAAGTCTAGACCAGGGCCTGCAGGCTCATTAAATCTCAATTTGCTCTTAATTAAATCCCGTCTGGTTGCAGGAGGGGTGGAACCCGCCAGGGCTTTGTTTGTTTCCTTTCTGAACATGTGGACGAACACCACGACTTCTGTAATGAGAAAGAGAAGGCCTTTCTAAATACAAAAACAATGAAGAAATAAAACTTATAAATTTGACTGCATTAAAATGTTATACTGTTCCACAGGCATGGAGGCTCTCACTTGTAACCCTAGCCCCTGGGAGTCTGAAACATGAGGATTCAAGTTCAAGGACCTACCTGGACCACACAGAACCGGGCTGGGCTGCACCTACTGGGACCCTGTCTAAAGCTCAGTGTCCTCCCAGCCTGCTCCCCATCCCAGCATCGCCCTCCTCCTGTGCCCTCTGGTAATATCTCCAGCCTCCTTCCAGGAAGGAGGTACCAGGAAGGACCAGAGCCCCAGGGGACTACATCAGGAAAGAGCCAGGCCCTGAACCTAGGGATGTGGGAGGCACGGACTGAGGGATTGCTAGGATTCCACGGCAGGGTGACAGCACCCTATGACCCACAGAGGGAGGTGAGTACCAGGCCCCTCCCTTGAGATGTGTGTCCAGGTATATGCTCAGGTGAGATGGCATGGGGGTACCTGAGAGGAATTGGTACCCCTTCCTCCCATGGTTCCCACAGACCTGAGTTACTACCTGGAGGCCCCAGGCCTCCTCACCATGGTTCTGTATCTGGCAGTTTATAGGAGCTATAATGTATTTGTGTGTGTGTGTGTGTGTGTGTGTGTGTGTGTGTGTGTGTAGTATGTGGTATATGTGATGTGTGTACGTGGATGTGTGTGGTATGTGTGTTTTGTGTGTGTGTTGTGGGGGGGTATGTTTGGGGGTGTGGATGTATGTGGTATGTGTGTTGTGTGTGTATGTGTGTGTGTATGGTACAGATATTTGCATGTGTGTAGTATGTGTATGTGTGTGTGTGGTACAGATGTTTGTATGTGTGTAGTGTGTGTGTGTGTGTATACATGTGTGTGCATCTCACAGTCTCACACAGGTCTGACCCCAAATCCTGCCTGCAGCACCCTGATCTTAGCAAGTGGTTTGGTCTCTCTCTGGCCCTTGGGTTCAGCATCTGTAAATGCTGGAAGAAAGCGGCACTCAAAGGGTAAGATAAATAGAAAACAACACCAAAAAGCAAAACAGTAAGAATCCATCAAACTACCCCAGCCAGGCATGCTGGCTCACACCCCTAATCCCAGCGCTTGGGAGACATCCATTACCAGCATTTGGTCCTTCCTGGTCTAATAGTCACCCCTTCTTGTTCCCCTTTGTACATGTTGGACTGTATCCACATGTACATTTGTGTATACACATACATCTATTCCATGTGAACATGAGAAGAGAGCATAAACATAATTGCTTTTCTAGTCCTTAATCTCATTAATTTTACAGTTCTGGTGGTGGATCAGTGCATTAGAATATAGTCTATAGTGAAAGCTTACACTCCAATGTGACACTCCACAGCTTCCGTTCCAAAAGGCTACTCTAACTGTACAGAAGTCTGTTGAGTTATGTAGTCGCTGGGTCTTGTTAATTTTGGTATGTGATTTTTCTTCAACATGTTTTTGGGACAGGTGCCACCGGCCATGTCAGAGGAGCAGCAGGTGGTGACTGACTTCAGAGTGTCAGCCCACCAGGAGGCAATCCCTGATGGGTGAATCTCAGATAGAGGCAAGGCCCTGAGACCCTGGAATGCCTTTTGCTTCTGCTGTGCCTTCACATGTTTGCGGCTGTTATCTTTCTCTGGTATCTGGCATGGTGTGAATGAATGTGGGGAGATCCCCACTGTCTGTAATGTAGTGTGTTTATCTCATGGAAACATCCTGTTCTACTGTACATTTTCCCCTGTGATTATTATGAAGATGATTTCTTCCTAAGCTGTACTGTCTAGTTGAGAATAATGATATTAGTTTATACAGAGTTTTGATGATTAAAAATAAGTATAAGGAAGTGTCACACAGCTAGAACACATGAGTTTCTTTTGAGGAGCTGTAGACTGTGGCTTTGGTTAATGATTAAGAAAAACAACTAAATCCCAGTTAGCCCAGCTAGCTTCAATTCTTTTAACCTTAATATTGGGAGATATGTTCACAGGTTTCAGGGT
>CABHPQ010145699.1:0-18216 GCA_902168405.1 Peromyscus aztecus
GCCTGCCTGCGATGTTCAGCCACTCCCCTTGGTTACTGTGCTGTGTAGATTGGAGATGCTCTACCAGCTGATTACCCCTCTCCCTCCTTGCTCACTAGAAATAAATGCTTCAAGATAAATAGGTTAGCCAAATTTTTGCAATAGACATGTAGGTTTTCATCAGGATGACTCCAACTCTGAGTATTCTGCCCATAATCTTAATAGAATGTCTATTTGGTGACACGTATTTTAAACACACTCCTCTGCTCTCCCCCTCGCCTGGGAAAGTGGGGGGAGTATCTCTGTGCCCTCCAGACCCTCGAGCTGGAAGGAGCCTCCACGGGATCTGATGAAATGGCAAGGAAGTTTTCCTCATTTATAGGACACGTGACCCAGAGAGCTCAGTGGCATGCCTGAGGTAGCCCACATATAAGTACTTTGTAAAATCCTTGTAAATATGGAATGCTCTGTTATATACTTTTCCAAGGATTTAAGTCTGTAATGCTAAATAATACAGATATAGTATAAAAATTCACATTAAATGAGATTTTGGGAGGAACATTGCAATTGTACAAGGTTTACAAATAAACCATAGTGGATACACCTCTCTTGGCTTGTAGTTTTCCTTTCCTCCAGTTAATATTCTGGCTCTGTAAATGCACCATTCTTAAACTGCCAGTTAGACACAGGAACTGGAGCCCATGTTAAGTAACCAGCCCAATGCTGTGGGCACAGTAAGCTAACCAGGGCCTTTATCAGCCCTTTTGAAGCTACTTTTAGTGAAGTTAGCCAGGCTTCTATTGGTCACATTTGCAGGAGTGCTAAGTAGCTTTTTGTGTAAATTGTAGCAACTTTTCTCTTGAAAACAGCACATGGACACATCTACACAGATACATTGTTAGCTGGTAAAAGGAGTTTGCTGACTGGGTCCAGCAAGGCTTTGTAACACTTTAATACATTTTAGAGTCACACACAAAATGGCACCATGTAAGGAGGATTCTGTTATGTTTATTATACATTTACCTGTGGGTTTCTGTTAGTAACCATCCACATTTGAATTTGTAGTGCTTTTATTTTGAAACAAGGTCTTACTGTGTAGCACTGGCTGACCTGGAACTCTATATTTTAAAAAGGTGTGGTGGTACACTCCTTTAGTTCCAGCACTTGAGAGCCAAAGGCAGGCAGATCTCTGAGTTCAAGGCCAGCCTGGTCTACATAGTTCCACGACAGCCAGAGCTATGTAGAGAGAGACCCTGTCACAAAAAAAAAAAAAAAAAAGGTCTCAACTCACACAGATACACCTGTCCCTGGCTCCCGAGTGCTGGGGTAAAAGGCCTGCTTCACAACTGCTGCTTCTTTGCAATGCCATTAACATTAATCACCAGCCTTTAATACAAGGTTTTTCACTGGGGTGTACTTCAGAACTGCCGACTGTTCCGAAGCAGTCAGGTCACAGCGTCTGTTGGGGCTGGCAACAGCATTTCTCTTGAGCACCACAGATGACACTGATGTATCCCAGGCTTAATCAGTGATCTCATTGCCAAAATGTATGATACGGTAAAACAATTTTTTAGAATGTGTCCCAAATTGGCCTCAAAACTCACTGTGTAGCTAAGCATAACCTTGAACTTCTGATCCTCCATCTCTGAAGCACAGGAGTGCACCACCATGTCCAGTTAAGGTAGTACTTTGGATGTGCCCCAGGGTTTCTCTTCCTGGGGTGAAACAGTAATACCAAAAGCAACTTGGAAAGGTTTTATTTGTCTTATACTTCTGTATCACAGATCATCAAAGGTAGTCTGGGTAACAGGGCAAGAACCTGGAGGCAGGAGCTGATCCAGAAGCCATGCAGGAATGCTGCTTACTGGCTTGCTAAACCTGCTTTCTAATAGAACTCAGGACTACCAGCCTTGGGGTGGCACTATCCCAATGGGCTTGGCCCTTCCACATCAATCACTAATTAAGAAAATGCCCTACAAGCTTGCCCAATCTTATAGCGGTATTTTCTCAATTGAGGTTCTTTTCTCTCAGAGGACACTAGTTTGTGTCAAGCTGACTTAAAAACTAGCCAGCACAGGATGGAACCCAGGGCTTAATGCATACTAGGCAAGCACCCTTCCAATTGAGTTACATCCTCAGCTCAAAACAAAATTGTTTAACCTTTCAAGATGTAGTTTAGAAGATTTTTTGTTTTTTAAATTCTGACCGTTTCAGTAGACTGTTCTGTCATGGCCTGGGGCTCTGGGAGGGATGTGTGAGACAGCACACTCTTGGATGAAGTTATCTGAGACTCTGCCCGAACTTTAGGCCCTGGAAAAATGTACTCTGCCCTGTCCCTCAGCCATGATGGTGTAGTGTGAATGTGGAGGCTTTCCAACAGCAGTGTGTGACAACAACGATTTCCATGCTGTTCCATCTTTACCAAGGACCTCAGGGAAACCAGGTCCAGTGATATTCCTGAGCTGTGATGTGAGCCTGGGTCTTCTGGCTCCCTGCACAGGGCTCTATCCATGAGTGGTTTTCTGACTCAGTGGTCCCCTGAGTAGGTCTTTTTCAGGGTACCAATTTAATTCATGGTCAGTGATTGATTATCTGTGGCCTTAGGAGCAGGAACGGTAACTGGTGTTCCATC
The DNA here is from genome assembly GCA_902168405.1 of Peromyscus aztecus. Taxonomy (NCBI): domain Eukaryota; kingdom Metazoa; phylum Chordata; class Mammalia; order Rodentia; family Cricetidae; genus Peromyscus; species Peromyscus aztecus. Next base: position 2,612 of record CABHPQ010145699.1, read on the forward strand.
GTTGAACCTAACATGAACACTTACCATTTGGTGTTACTTTACACCTAAATGTAAATGGAAGTCTTGACTAAATGAACATCAATTAAGCTACGGTTAAGGAGCAGACAGTGCTTTTTAACATACTGCCTTTGTGATAGTATAGGCAGCAGCTTCAGGCCACAGTGCAGCTCAGTGGCAGGGGCCTTGCCTAGCAAGTAAAGGGTCCCAGGTTCTCCCCCCAGCACTGCAGGAAGAAACTGTTTTCCCTTTTTTTTAATGTAAAGCTGATAGTGCCTGCATTTTCTTTGAGGGAAGCCTTAATAATTACCTTTCATAAGCATGTAGGAATGTCGGTTTTTCTGTAATGGCTTATGCTTTATTACTATGAGGTAATCATTTCAAAGACCTATCTTCATGTTGCTTGTATAATTATTACATGCTTGCAAAATAAACATGAAGCTCGTGTAGATGTCATTAGGCTTATTGTGGAATTAGAACAGACAGAATGGATAGCAGACTGCATGTTCCTGGCGTGTTTATAATGCTTCATCTTACAACAATCTTGTGAAGCGTATGGCATTGTCCTGTTTTTACAGCTGGAGAGGCCAAGGCCCCACACAGGGAGGATGACTTCCCCAAAGTCACGTGTTGGCAAGCGAAACACTAATAGTTATTTCTGCCCGTGAAGACTCTGAGCAAACTGCCCCCACCTTCATGTTTTTGTCAGAGTTGGCCTCTGTCAAGGCTGCCTGGGCAGGTCACAACTTCTATTTGAATAGCCAGCCTCCTTTCTTAAGGTAGATGGTGGCTCCAGAATACAGGGACATGGGAAGTATAGCCCCTTCGTGAATTGTTTTGACCTGGGCTTCCCAGGCCTTGCAGAAGGGGGCAGGGGTGATTTCCAAGTTACAAGTTACATTTGGCTCAGATATCTTAGAGACACAGAGCTTGTTTTTGGAGGAGGCATGAATCTTGAGATTCTAATGGAAAAATAGATTCCATTCTCAGAAAGCTGTACCTGCCCTTGGTCCCCAGCTCTCAGAGCCAGGGTGGTTGTGAAGTGGTTTTGTTTTCTTGAATGTTGTATAACTAGGAAATCAGTGAATGGAGCTTCCCTCTCTGAGTGGTACAGCTCAAGCAGCGAGTTTCGGTGGAGTAAGAGGCATCCAAGCTCCCAGACACACCTGTGACCTGGTCCCCAGCCTCTTGATTCCTTTTCCATAGAAAAAAACTTGCTGCTAAGTGAAATTACAGTTGCTTGTCTTTGTGTGGGGAACAGGGTTCTGCATCTCCTTACTGACCTTGGGTTAATCCTGTCTTTGGTCCTGGCCTGGCCTTCCGATAGGCCTGTGCCTCAGTTCTGAACCTCTCTAGGGGCAGGGTCCTTTGTATGCCCCTCTGGTATTCCCCTCTGCAGACACACTGGTAATATTTCTCCCCTGCTAAGTCAGTTGCTGGGATGTGAAGTGCTCTTCCAAAAATGAATTGATATTTTCTGCATTCCCCTCCTGTCACCCTCTGGATTATGTGTTTATTCATTTGTTGTCTTTCCTGTTTGGAAATTCACATTTTCTGGTTCTTGCTGTGCAACACCCAAGTTATATGGCCTCAAAACCAACAGTCACCTTTCTAGCAAATTACAATCTGGACTTCTAGGACCAGATATGTGATGGCTGGACCTGGAGTCATCTGTGTCTGGCTGATGTTGTTAGTATGAACACCTCCAAGTGGCCTCTGTACATGGCCAGCTCCATCACAGCACAGTGGATTCAAGGGGTGAGTGTCACAGAAAACAAAGTAAAAACTCCATATCACTTCCTCTGTTTGCTCCTTCCTGAGGCTGTCACCAAGGCTTTTCCAGTTCAAGGCAGGGAATAGGATTCCACCACACTAGGGGAAGGTACTATAAGTCAGGCTTCTCTAAATGACCAGAACTGATTGATGAATATGTATGTGGTATTTATTAGAGTGGCTTACAGGCTGTGGCCCAAGTAGTCCAACCACAGCTGTTTCCTGACAGAAGGGCCAAGAAGGAGGTCTCAGCAGTCCAATCTGCTGCTGGAGTCCCAGAAGATCCCTTGTAGTGTGAATTCTGATTGGTCTTAATAATAAAAACCCAGAGTCAGATATTGAGGGTGAAAGCTGAAAGAGCAGAGAAGTAGAGCAGTCGGCCATTAGAGAGACTTCTTACCTCTACCAAAGCCTCAGACGGAAAAGGCTGAGCTCCTGTCTTATCACTTCCTCTCTCCAAGCAGCCATATCACTTCCTGTTTCCTCCTCCCAAGTGCTGGGATTAAAGGCCTGTGCCTCCCAAGTTCTGGGATCAAAGGCATGAGATCTGAAGTGCTGGGATTAAAGGTGTGTGCCACCACCTCCTGGCCTCTAGTGGCTAGCTCCGCACTCTGGTCTCCAGTTAAGCTTTATTTGTTAGAGCACAAACAAAATATCACCACAATTCCTAGAGACTGGTCATCGGTCTGTGCTGGAATCCTGGAGAAGTTTTAATTCCAGCAAAGGGATGCCTCAGCAGCAGGCTAGATGAGCTTGCCAGTGAGAGTGAGGCCAGAGGGCAAAAAGCAAAAGCTTCCTTCTTCCATGTCTTTGTATGTGGGCTGCCACGAGAAGGTGGGGCCCACATTTAGCATGGGCCTCCCCACCTCAAATGATCTGTTGAAGAAAGTCCCTCGGGTTGGGGATTTAGCTCAGTGGTAGAGCACTTGCTTAGCAAGCGCAAGGCCCTGGGTTTGATCCTCAGCTAAAAAAAAAAAAAAAAAAAAAAAAAAAGTCCCTCACAGGCATGACCAGCTCCTTGAGTTTTAGCTGATTCCTACTGTAGTCAAGTTGACAACCAGGATTAGTCACCACAGGCACAGATCCAAGATAAAGAACACTTGGGAGGGATCACGGTAAGCAGCTGTGCCAGAACCAACCATGTGTTCAGTTATCTTTAAACAGAGGACCAGAATGGATTTTCCAGAACTCAGAGCTGTTCTTCTAAACCATGTGAAGGTCCCCACAGTCTAGTGATGGAGGGTGATGTCAGTGACCCTGACTGACCTGACTCCATACAGCCTTTCTGAGTGTCTTTTTGGGGACTTCCCTGCACTCTGCTTATTCCAAACTACCCCAGTTCCTGAGCCTGCCACACCCCTCCTTGTTACTCTCCTCATCCTGCTGTCTTCCTGTACAGACCTCTTTCCCTGTGAGGCAGCCCCCTGCTTGGTCCAGCCCAAGCTCAAAAGTTTTACCTCAAAATGCTCCTGGCTATCCCAGGCACAGTGCAGTTACCTGTCTCCAGGGTGACTTCTCTGTGCCTGCTTGTGTTTGGCAGCTCAGAATCACTGGAGAGAGTACCTGGTATAACCGTGTTGTGAGTTCCTCGGACTCCTGTTAGCGTGGCATCCACAGAGCTCAGCACTCACTCACCCTCTTCTGCGGCCAGCTGGACACTCCAGCACTCAGATGCAAGGTTTGTCATGCCAAGCCTGCTTTCCAGCCAACTGATCCTGGGATTGAATATCTGTATTTCTCGAGGCCCCAGGTTTCAACATTAATTTTTATTTGTCTGAGAATGTTTCCATTATGATGCAGGTATTAGGATAGTCAGCATTTATTTTTATTTTGTTTGTTTGGTTTTGGTTTTTCGAGACAGGGTTTCTCTGTGTAGCTTTGGAGCCTGTCCTGGAACTCACTCTGTAGCCCAGGCTGGCCTCGAACTCACAGAGATTCGCCTGGCTCTGCCTCCCAAGTGCAGATTAAAGGTGTGCGCCACCACTGCCCGGCCCAGTCAGCATTTATCAGCCACTGGTCTATCAGAGTTTCAGTCAGCAAGGATAATTTGCAGACTAACTGAGAGTTAATGACCATTATCTGAGGAGGATGCCCCTGGCTGGGGAGAGTCATCTGGCTGTCTTGTTCCAGAGTCACCAGCACTAGTGGCAACACCAGAGTCAGCTTCAAATCTGTTTTTTGCTGAGGTCTCTTGTGCCTTCACTACCTTGCAGAGGATGCTCATGGAGAGAAGTAGTTGGAAGCACCTTTGTACATGGTAAACTGAGGCACTCAAAAGCTGCATCTCAACTCAGAGCCCCTGACTCAGTCACCTTCACTGACAGACAAGCAACTTTGAATATTTGCCATGCTAGATTAAAGTGTGGGTATATGTGCATGCACTGGGGATTGAACCCAGGACTCTGTGCATGCTTGGCACAACCCCAGTGGCTAAGCCACCTCTCCACTCCTTTAAACAAAAATTTTTTGAGACAGGGACTGATTGTGGAACCCAGGCTGACCTTCAGTTCATGACCTTCCTACCTCAGCCTCCCAAGGGCTTGGATTACAGGTATGCGTCACAACAGCTGGATGAAAAACTTTTTTTTTTTTTTTTTTTAGTTTTTCGAGACAGGGTTTCTCTGTGTAGCTTTGCACTTTTCCTGGAGCTCACTTGGTAGCCCAGGCTGGCCTCAAACTCACAGAGATCCGCCTGCCTCTGCCCCCCAAGTGCTGGGATTAAAGGTGTGTGCCACCACCGCCCGGCAAAAAACTATTTTTTTAAAGATCAACTCTTGTCAGGTGGTGATGGCACACGCCTTTAATCCCAGCACTCATGAGGCAGAGGCAGGCGGATCTCTGAATTCAAGGCCAGCCTGGTCTACAGAGTGAGTGCCGGGAGAGCCAGGGCTACCCAGAGAAACCCTGTCTTGAAAAACAAACAGATCAATTCTTCCCACCCCTCATTAGGGCATACAGAGTCTATGTCTCGGGGAAGCATGGACTGCAGGATGACACGGTATTATCTCTGTAATTTAAAAAATGGAACATCTGCCAGGCGGTGGTGGTGCACGCCTTTAACCCAGCACTGGGGGGGAGGGGAGGAGGCAGAGGCAGGCAAATCTCTGTGAGTTCGAGGCTAGCCTGGGCTACAGAATGAGTTCCAGGACAGGCTCCAAAGCTACACAGAGAAACCCTGTCTCGAAAAACCAAAAGAAAAAAAAAAAAAGGAACATCTTTGTGGAACAGGTAATGGGATGATATTTTTAAAAGAAATTAGTGAAATCATTTCAGTGAAAACTAGTGTCATTTTTCACCAGGCCCCACAAAGTAAAATCCAGGGTCACACCAAGTAGTCATATAGCTTTATTTCTAAAAACTGTCTAATATTTTGCCCACAAAAACTTGCATAATTATATATGTTGTAATAATCAGGCCCCATGCCTTAGGGCATGGCCAATTACCACATAGCAATGTAGAAAGTCATTTGTTTAGGGTAGCTCACCGGACATCTGTGGAGCATAGTGTCCATCTGTACACATTGGACATGAGGGCCTCAGACTAAGTTATCCCCAGTCCCCTGCATATTTCTCTTGCAGCTCACTGCTCACATTTTACTCCAGGACAGGTTTAGAGACATCGGTGCTGATATACAGACCTAGAAAATTATAGCTGAATCTTCCTGCACTTTTCCCTCTTAGTTCAACTTAGGAGAGAGTGTGACTTGACTGTCTGAAGGCCTCCCCTGAAGATGAAAATACACTTTTGTTTGGCTTGGTTTTCATTGTTAGAGATAGGTCCTGGTGATGCCTCTTCCTTGGCTTCCCAAGTGCCAGGACTACACACACACACCACCATGCCCAGCTCAAAAACATTAAGATTTGCAACACTCATCTACTGGATAATTTTTCTTATGTATAAAGAAAAGGTTAGGAATTTCCCTGCATTACTGCAGAATATGTCTCCTGATCAAAAGAACCTTTGTGTAGCTTTACTATAAATTTAAATTTCTCCCCAAACTGTGTTACACGAAGCCATTCAAAAGATAAGACCGGAAACTTTTGGGGGTTGCTGGGGATTAGCATCTACTGATGAGTTATATATCCAGCCCAAAAATGTGATGACCACAGTCCATAAGTATCAATACATTTTACATGGATAATTACAGTAGATCATAGCCAAGGCTGTTGGTACAGGCCTGTAATCCTAGCTACCTAGGAGGTTGAGGCAGGAGGATCACAGTTAAGGCCAAACTGGACAAATAAGCAAGATCTTGCCTTAAAAAGCTTTCAGGGGAGGCTGGGGAGCTAGAGAGAGAGGTACTGATGGAACACTTGCCTAATGTGCACAAGGCCCTAGGTTCTGTCCCTAACAACACACACACACACACACACACACACACACACACACACACACACACACCTACATGCATCTTACAAATACATGTGCATTGTATATATAATTAAAGCAAAAAAATTAATAGATTAGCCCTGAAGTACGGTGGAGGCACACAGCTAAGTTCTTTTTTCTTCACATGTATGTGTGTCAGGTGAAAACATGGCACCCAGCTGCAGCACCCTTGTTGACTTCTTCCTGTGGATTTTACTCCATAGCAGCCTCTCCCCTGCTCCTGTGAAGGGGCCACCTCTCCTTTCCCCACTGGTCATGTCCATCAATTCTAATAGTGCCCGAATAAGAACAGGGTGAGTCTGCCAGTATTCTGCTCTGGAGACACTCCACCTTTTCTAGTCTAATGGCATTAAAGTCTATACAAGGAACTTCCTATGATCACCAGGATATCGTGTCGGTGGCCAGGGGGCCACAGGGAGTGTCTCTAGGAGACTGCTGGCTTAGCAACGCCTTGATTCTCCTGTGTCAACGGCAGTTACACTAGCACGATGAGACGGGAGCTTTTTTGTTTTTGAGGACAGGGTCTCATGTAGCCTAGGCTAGTCTCAGGCTTGCTCTGTAGCCAAAGATGTATCACTGATCCTCCTGCCTCTACCTCTTGAGTAGGATTGTAAGCATGTGCCACTGCATCCAGTTTTTTGCTGTACTGGGAATCAAATCCAGGGCTTCATGCTCACTAGGCAAGCAGTCCACTAACTAAGCGACAGACACACACACGCACGCACGCACGCACGCACGGATGATGAATTCTGTAAAGTGCTCACAGTCTTGCCTCATACAACCGACACCTCTCCTGCTCTGCAGCATCCTTTTCCAACCCCCTTGGGTCTCACCTTTCTTCTGTGCATCTGAATACACACTACTGGCAGAGGTGCTGCCCCCACTGACAGCACCGCCAAAGACAGCTAAGATTTCACTCAGGGCTCCCAGGCAGCTTAGATGCTGCCCTTCTTCCTTTCCATTTTCTTTCCATCCTGCTGATACACAAAACCTCCAAGACACTCGGAGAAGCCAAATGTGTGGGCTGCACTCTGTATCGATCTACCAGAGAGGGAACCCCAAGAGTTGGCCCTGTGTGTGCTACCAGAGGATGCCCAGGCCATCCCAGGCCAAGCAGGCTTGTAGGAAGACCAACACAGACCAGAGACTTCCATATGAATCCTGAGGCAGTGCCCCAGCAGCTCCCTGCTTTGGTTGGTCCTCTCAGGCAAACTTGGCCCATTGCAGATTTGTAGTATCTCCTCCCAAGGCTTGCTGCTTCATCTTCTGTGAGTCCCCAGGCCACTGTGGTGTTCTGTGAACAAGTATACTGTTCTGTGTGGTGAGTGGGTATGTCCACTCCCTTCCCAAACCAGACTTGTTAACTCTTAGAACACCTTTGACCACAGCCTTCAGACATTTTTTTTCATGCATGTCACAAATTTCTAAGGGTCTGAGAACATCAAGAGGTAGATTTATGGGGTTGGGGATTTAGCTCAGTGGTAGAGTGCTTGCCTAGCAAGCCAAGGCCCTAGGTTCGGTCCTCAGCTCCGACAAAAAAAAATAATAAAAAAATTAAAGCCAGGCATGGTGATGCATATCCGTAGTCAAAACTAAGGCAAGAAAATCACTTGAGCCTTGGTGTTCAAGACCAGCCTAGGCAATATGATAAGAGTCTGTCTTAAAGAACAGTAAAGAGAGGGCATTTTAAAAAGCACATTTACTTTGGGTTTTAAATATCTAGATTTCTAGATGCAGTTGAGGTAAATCTTGGTGTTTTGGTTTTGGTTTTTCAAAGCAGGGTTTCTTTGTATAGCTCTGACTATCCTGGAACTTGCTCTGTAGACCAGGCTGGCCTTTAACTCACAGAGATCTGCCTGCCTCTGCCTCCCAAGTGCTCGGATTAAAGGTGTGCGCACCACTGCCTGAGATGTTACTTATGTTAAATATGTTACTAGAAAATAGAATTGTATTTATTTTGATAGCATCTTGGATTTTGTTCACAGATTTTATATTATGTGATGAAATGTCATGTGTTTTTAGATGACTTTGACCCTCTGCAGCTGGGTTTTTAGTCCTGTTCAGAATGATTCATACTGTGGGCATCAGAAAGTTCTCCAGCCTCCACTCACACAAGTCCAGAGAAGCACTGTGGAAGCGACCATGGCAAGGCTCTGCTTAGGGCAGATGGCAAGTGTGAGACTCTGGGAAATGACCCAGTTCACACCACCAGGCTCTTCATCTGCAAAGTTCAAGCAACAACAGCATCTGCTCTGCTGAGCTTTTGGGGAGCACCAAGAGGCCTAGCAAGGTCAAGGCATTTAGTACTTCCAGTTGTTGAAAATCACACAGACTTCACTTGCTGATGATTGACAGTTGTTTGCCTAGGAACTATCAAATCAACCCCTACAAGACACTCAAGCAAGCATCTTACCGAGGATCTAAATAACTGACCTCTAACTATTCTATCACAGATCATCCCCCAAATCCATGGCAAGGCACAACCCTTGCATGCCTCTAATCCAAACTGGAGTATTTTTCCAGAAAAGTTGGCCCAGAGGGTGAATAACTGATTCTCCAAGGACCATCTCCCTCTAGCCCCTACTGACTGGTGATATTAGGCACTTTTCCATCACCATAACAAATTCCTGGAATCATTAACTTATAAAGAAAAATGGTCCTCAGCTCTGAAAAAGAAAAAAGAAAAAGAAAAACGGTTTAACTTACAGCTCTGGAGGAGGTTCTTGTCCAAGATCTTGGGAAGTTATGGTTTTGGGTCCTTGGGGAGAAGACACAGGATGGCAATGACAGAAGACCAGAGAGAGCAAACTGCTCAGGGCCAGGGAGCAGGAGAGTAAGCTCCCCTCCAAGAGTCTCACTTTACCCACCCCCCATACCACACCAGCAGCAGCACCCTGTAGACTAAACCTTACACACGTGGCCCTTTGGGGGACATTCATCCGAGTCATCCCTGGGTCTGTGCTACTCTCGGTGATCCTCAAAGACTAGCCTGATAGCCAGCAGACAAGAGGAGTACAGGCTGCTGAGAACATAGTAGCTCCAAGAAGCTATGCTGGCCTTCCTTGGTGGCTATCCACGGGAACGCCTATAGTCCCAGGTGCGGGGTAGTCAGTCTCTGGGAACCACCTCTGACACTGGATAGCAAGTCAGAAACCCCAAAGGAACTCGCTTCTGGTCCTTTGGGACCTGCTATTGTCAAGCTAGTTTCCCACCTGCCGAAGCCAATATGAGACCTATGCTGAGAGCAGGCACCTGAGGGTGGACACAGCTGTCCCCTCCTGACGTGAGAATTCCAAAGCCACAGGATGCAGGCCAAATCAGTTAACAGTGTGTCAGCTGCAATAACCAGCCTATTGGTGGCCCTGTTCCTCTTCAGAAAGCAACTTGGGTTGCAGGCTCAGCCCTTCCACCATCAGCCTCAGAGGCCTCAGTCTGTACTAGGGCGTCTCTGCTTAGTGACATTTACATGACCAGATCAGTGAGAAGCTGGATAAAGAAAGGATATAGAGTAATCAGTCATGCCTTGGCTGCTGGCCCTCACACCTTCCTGCATGGCCATGCTCCGAGATGGACCATCATCACCCTCTTCCTGGGCCTCCCCCCAGATCATGCCAGGCAGAGTTTGTCTCTGGAGGTTTATCACCACCAGAAAAACTCAGAGCTTATTTCTGACAGGTCAGAATTCTTATTAGGACCAGACTGCACCCTGGCCAGCACTGCCGTTTCTGGTGTGCTTTAGTGACAGGAAGAGAAGCCTTCCCGCTTCTTCAAACCAACAGAACCTACCGCAACGGCAGTATGTGGGAATCCGTGAAGCCACGGCTCTACTCACCCCACCCCCAAGCAAGGCCACCTGTTTTGAGCAAAGCCTCCATGAAGCAAGCAAGGCCATGCTTGAAAGGTTCTTCAAGGCATTGAAGATGGAGGGAGAGGGATGTGATGGACAGGGATGCCAGCCTCACTGCCACCCACTGTCCTGTCACTGTCCTGAGAAAGAGGAGGGTCTTCCTGTGATTGTCCTCACCGTGTCTGAGCAGGGCCTGTGGATGGACTTTCATTAACATTCAGTGTGTGCCTGTCTCCCCAGCTTGCAAAACACTGCAGAGATCTTTCTGGGAGAGAAGGGAACAGCGGGCTCCCCAGCAGCTCCGGCGAGTGTCCAGGGTCTGTGCTCTTCACTTCCTGGGCTACAGCACAGCCTCTGCTGGGAGATGCAGTGCAGTGCGGGACTGCTCCGTGCGGGCTGCTCCGTGCCTGCAGGAGCTTCAAGCAGATCATGTGGTATCGCAGCCACTTGTTTCTGCAGCGTTTGGATCGGGGGAACGGCATGCCCTTGGATCTGGTGAGGTAGCCTTATTCTGTGATTCTGGCCAGACTCAGTGGACAGACAGGCAACATGGGTATGTGAAATGGGCTGGACACAAGGACACAAGGGCCACACAGGGCCTGGCCCAGTCACTTAGGAGCTGGGGACTGTCATGGTGGCCCTGTCTGCTATATTTTATGAGTAATCCAGGCATTTTTTTTTTAATCAAGGTGAATATCTGCACAGAAATAAAAAACCCCACTTAAGTATCAGATATCAGATGTTATAGGGTAAAAATTGCCAGGGTATGGGTCAGCATCAGAGTCCTGGCCTAACACGTGTGAAACTCTGGGTCTCATAACCAGCACTAAATCAATCAATCAATGCAATAAAATAGAGGTCCTCAGATGACTTTCAGATATACTATCTATCATACTTAGAACTGGAAAGGGACACTGGGCAATGATAAGGCACGTCAGGGACCCTCCCACCGCCTGGACAGCAGCAGCCCAAGTGCTCCAGTGGGCACCCAAGATGGCAGCAGCACCGGGCCACGCACACTGTGCTGTTCCTGTGCACACACGGGTACTCCTGAGAAAGTGTAATGCACGCACCCATTAGGCCCACGGGAAGTTACTGACAGAGTGGAACGCTAGGACTACAGCAAAAATGACTGGAAACTTAGACACTTTTGTTTCTGGAATTTTCCATTTAATATTTTCAGTCCACAGTTGACCTCTGGCAATTGAAATCACAGAAAATGAAACTGTAGCAAAGGGGACTACTGTACTTGAGTCCTGCTCCACTCTGTAAAGGTTCACGGGTCTCGGCCCAGTCACATGTGAGTGACTCTGAGAAGGATCCTAGGGTGGTGACATTCTCAGAAGTTAACAGGAACACCTCTGGTCCATCCGACCTGAATTATTAATTATGCACTGACTGCAAAAACATTTAAAAATAACTGAAAACTAGAAAAAGAAATCCCTGAACATACTTAATGTAAATAAGTCCTTGAGATGGTACTTTTTACAAAAAAAAAAAAAAATCTTTTTTGTGGGGGAAAGACAATTAAAATTTTCAGGAAATGATGACAATTACTTTTTTTTTTTTTTCAGTTTCAGTGAGAATGAGGAGGAATCCTGTCCCTCCTCCCTACCTTGTGTAAAATCCACCCAGCATAAAGAACAGGCCAGCAAGAGGCGGCTCTGCCTCAGGTGCCCAGAGGGAGGTGGCGCTCTTTGCCTTGGGTGTGCAAAGCATCTTCCAGCTCTGAGGGGGCTCAGCCTAGGCGTGCAAAGTGTTCTCCAGCCACACAGTGCTTCTGTACTGCTCAAGCCGTCTCCCTGCCCAGCCCATTTTCTGATGATCTCTCTTCTCTCTTCCTTCTTTACTGCTCTCAAAAAGTAAGCTGGCTCAAGGACACGTGTCACAGTGAGGACAAACTCCCATCAACAGCGTGGTCAGCGTGCACAGTGTGTCCACAGGAAGGAAGAGGAAAGCAGATGTAGATCTTCCGTCTTTAAGGGATCCGTGCTGCGGTAGTGGGTAGCCCTGGTGTGGTGCTGAGAATTCTGGGATGGAGGGTACCACTCGCCTGCTAAGCTGTGACAGTTCAGGCGGCAGGATCTTAGGGAGGGAGCATGCTCCCCTCCCTCCTAGCCTGGCAAGCCACAGCAAGGCTGCAGGAGTCAACTTTCCACAGCAAGTGAGTCCCTGGACCCATCTGCGGCCAACTCCCGTCCATCTCTCGGAAGACCCGGCACAGCAGACTGCAGCTCTGCATGATGGTAAAGTGCTTCGATGAGCACTGTTTTGTTCTGGCTGGTTCCCACATCAGCTGAGGCACCGTATGGACATTGCAGAAAGTGGAAAGTGGTCCTATTCGCCAGGAGTAAAACCAGGAAAAGCCAGTTTCTACTAAAAAGTCCATGTTGCTAAATGTCCTTTTCTCTTGGTTTCCATGTCTTCAAGGTACTAAATTTTAACCCACTTTTAGATAAGGGTACAGTTTGTGATGGGGGCTGGGAAGCATGGAGGCAGAAAAGAAGAGGTCCATAAATATCCCTCAGGGTTCCACCTGTGAGGGCAAAGGTCAAGCCCCATGCAGAACCCACACGTGCATCCAGATGAGCTGAAATCAGGAGCAGCTTCTGGAAGGGTTCCCACATTAACGTAAGAGTTTGTTGTGAGTCCATGTGCCTAGTGACTGCTATAACACGCTGGCGTCTTCCATGGCCTCCATCCACCTGTGAAATGAGACAGCACTGGGTATCTATGGGACTGGACCAGAGCCCTGCTAGCCTAAAGCCAAGGACTGTGCCGTGTTTGTGTCTGTTTCCCAGACACGTTTCCTGTATTTATAAAACAGCCTGGGATAGTGTAAAAGCTGACTGAACCAATGCCTGCCCATATAAAGGAATCAGGAGAATCTAAGTCTGGTGGCCCAGAACATGAAGGCCTGCAGTTATGCTAGAACCCCCCACCCCCACCCCGCTCCAGGGGCCTGAGTAGAACAATGCAGGGCAACACTACATTTCTCTGTAAGACAAAAGACTAGCCATTGCTGGTACCTCTGAGCAGAATTGCTGTCCTCTGCTTTGAAGCTATAAAACAGGGTTTTCTTGTGGTAAAGGTGAAAGACAGGTCCTGCTTCGTTGCTGCCGGCCTCCTTTTCCGGGGCAATAGTAAAACCCAGCAGAGGGATGCTCTCCATGGCCACTTTGTCCTACAGAGGACAGAAGGAAAGCCTGATGTTAAAGCCACACCCATAACCCTCCATCCCCCTAGGCTCAGGGCACATCATAAAAGGATGGGGAGAGAAAAAAATGAAAGAGCCGAAGGATGGGGAGGAGTGCTGTGAAACACTCTTCTTGGACATGGCATGGCCATATCATAAACTCCCTGTAGCTATGGTTCCCTGCACAGGGTCAAGCCAACAAAGCAGCATCCAACAGGTGGCACTAATTGGATTCCATGTGTCACACACACACACACACACACACACACACACACACACACACACAAAGACACGAAGGTGGGAGGGGGCATGTTGAGGACTGCTGTGGAACAGTCTTTGTACACTGTAAATATGTATTACTTTCATTGGTTAATAAAGAGCTGACTGGCCTATATAGCTGGACAGGAAGGGATTGGGCGGGAGAGCCAGACTAGGAAGAAACTGGGAAGAAGAAGGGCAAGCCAGATGCAGAGGAAGCAGGACGCGTAGAAAATGAGGTGACAAGCCAGGAGCCACATGGTAGAACTTAGATAAGAAATATGGGTTAATTTAAGTAATAAGAGCTAGCTAAGAACAAGCCTAAGCTATTGGGCGAGCATTTATAATTAATATTAAGTCTCTGTGTGGTTATTTGGGAGTGGGCTGGTGGGACAGAAAACTCCACCTGCAGAGGGGCATTGGGAGGGTGGGGAGTGGATAAGATTAAGATACATTGTATAAAAATGTGAAATTGTCAAATAATAAATAAAAGATTTAAAAAAACCCACACTTGTATCAGCCCCTAATATTGATCCTTGCCTCCAGTGGAAGAGCATCTCTGGGTTGGGCAGACTCTGATCACCCTTGCTTCCAGCCACAACCAATCCAGGAAAGGAAAGGGACTTAACAGGTTCTGACAACAAACTAGGACTAGACTTGTTCAATGCCATTATCTTTTAAATGCTCTACCACAGACAGAGAAAGCAATGCCCCAAGATCACACAGTGAGCAAGGAGGAAGAGCCAGGATTTGAACTCATAGCCTTCCAGCATCCTTCCTACGGACTGGAGTAGTCAATGACGTAGTGTCCCAGAGTTTGTTCTGGTAACGTGTTTGGTACGCATTTCACCAAGCCTTTGTTTAAGGTGTCTCAGAAGAGCCCTCCAGTGTCTAGGCTATGATGCCATGAGCACTCATGAGACGGACCCAGAGAACACACAGGACACTGGAAATACAGTGCTCAGTGGAAAACCCAAGATTTTTATGTATGAAGAAAGTAGATTTTTATAGGGATGAAAAGTGATGTTTATAAATAGTGAAGACACCATAATAAAACACACCCAAGGGAGTTAATCCAGCCCAGCAGAAGGCCAGCAGCACAAAGGCAAAGAGGGCAAACCATGCACCTGCTACCAAAGGTTTTACTGCCCGGAGAAAGCAACTGACAGACCTCCACCCTCTGCTCAGACACCAGGTCTCACCAAGCTAGAATTCCCCTAACCTGACAGATTACAAAATGCCCTGCCACTGTCCTGGCTTGCTTTTTTTTTTTTTTTTTTTTTTTTTCCCCTTGAGACAAAGCCTTACACTGTAGCCCAAGCTGGCCTGGGACTCATGGTAATTCTCCTGCCTCGGCTTTCTGAGTGCCAAGATCCATTGGCACGCACCATCATGCTTGGCTCAGTGACATGCCTTCTTAGATGTGGCTGTTTTGAGCTGTGCTTCAACTTTCAGTTTAGAAAGATGGATCCGTCACCGTGTGCCCCCCCCCATGCAGAAAGTCCCACTGTAGACACATGAACAAAGGTCCCCTCTGTCTGCCTGCTCCTCTGCTGGTCTGGTGTCTGAGGATGTGACACACAGTGACCACCACAGCTGCAGGTCTGTCAACAGGGAGGCAGGTCACCCGAGACAGTCCAGCCCTAGGCTGATGGCCATGCCCTCCACCAATGGTCAGGACACATTTAAGTCTCGACTGTAAAGTGGATTTATGGAAGCCCCAAGGTGGTAGGACCTGGAGACGGAAACCACCTTATTGTCTGGCCCATTCAGCCTCTGCCAGCAAGATCACACCACCACAGCCCACATCTGTTCACCCTGGGAGCAGGCTAGCTTGTTTGTTTGTATTTTATTTTTGAGACAGGAGCTTATATTGTCCAGGCTGACTTTGAATTCACTATGTAGCTGAGGATGACCTTGAACTTCTGTACCTCCTGCCTCTCCTGCCTTTGTGCTAGAACTATAAGCTTGTACTGCCACATTTAGGCTATGTAGTGCTGGGTACCAAACCCCAGGCTTCCTACACGCTGAGCAAGCATTCTAACAACCCAGCTGCCGCCCCAGCCCTTGCTTGTATTTTAGACACTAAAACCAATATGTCCTATAAAAGCAGCAACGTGCTTTTACTTAGAAACCTCATTGGAA
>CABHPQ010145700.1:0-7500 GCA_902168405.1 Peromyscus aztecus
TGGTGTCATGCATACACTCTGTAAGTATTTTAAATAGTGTTATTTAATAATGCCTTATTTTTTTACTTGTAGGAAACCAAGTGTCTTCTGCCAACTCTGGAAAAAGAATTATTCTTGGCAGAACACAGTGATGTTGAAGAAGGTGGACTGGATCTGACTGTTTCATTAAAACCAGTTAGTTTCTATATATCAGACAAAAAGGAAATGCTCCAGCAGTGCTTCTGTATAATAGGAGAAAAGAAGTTACAGAAGATGCTTCCTGATGTGCTGAAGGTACTTTGCTGGATTAGGAGGCTGCACACACGTGGAAAGAGAACCTTCTTGTGTAGCAGTCATTCATTTCACTGAATGTAGTGTGTGAGTGGATGTTCTAATCTAGAACAAGCTACTTGAAAGAATGCAAGGAAGAGAATTTGGAGAACCTTAAGTGACCTTATATGTTGAAGCATTTTTTTTTTAAAGAAAAATATTTAGGCAAGTCATTTATTGACCCTGTGGAAATAATTTTATTATTTCCCGGTAATGGTACTAATTGGAGTTACAGGGTATCTTTCTAGTACTTAAGAATAACATGCTGCTGTGTAACAATCTACAACAATAGTTTGTAGTAGCTTATGTTTCATCAAGTTTATACGTGTTTTCTTGTATGTATTCCTGAAAACATTAGGGAAATATGTGGTGTTCTGATTTTATGGATAGAAAGCCCAAGCAAATCGTAAGGGTGAGTAACTCATATAGTCACTCCCTGAAGATTTAAATCTTAAGAGTTAAATAAGGTAAATAGACTACAATTAAGGGTATCTGGAAGACTGATTTGTACTTCAGTTTTTCCTTCTAATAAATCGATTCAAATTTCTGAAATTTTCATGTCAAGTGACAGCTTTTCAGATTTCATCCCATAAAAAAGTTCATGTGAATATTCTTGAGGCTTTAATTTGTTTGATTATAAGATTTTGCTAATTGGAATTTTTCTTATAATTGCAGTTTTCCAGTTTACATTGGAGCTATAGTACATAAATGCATTTTTTTAAATGTCATTTTCTTTAGAACTGTTCAGTAGAAGAAATTAAAAAACTATGCCAGGAACAATTAGAGCTCCTGTCTGAAAAAAAAATCTTGAAGATTCTTGAGGGTAAGAATGAATATTTTTACATTCTGCAAACTTATTAAGTGGTTCTCTACATAAATATTGAGGTTTTCTTTCTCTTGCTTGAATGTGACTTTAATTTCGTTATTGTGGAATCTCTGAAGAATATTTTTACTTCTGTTTGTACTGAAATATAAAATTTATATATGAGAATAGAATTTCTAAAATAACCCCAAATTTGATAGTTTTCCCCAACTAATATATAGATAAGTCCATGTTTGTATATTATAATAAAATGAATTAAAAATATCAGAAGTACTGTAAAAAAATCACCAAGAAGTTACACTTTCTTTAAAATAATTAAGACATTTTCTGCTTTATTTTCTTCATAACTTACAACAAGCTATTGTGTATTTCTCCTTAGAAAGACTTAGATGTAATATTAGAATTGTTTGCAATTTTCCAGCATTTTTGTCTCCCAAACAAAGATTATTCTTTGATACAGATAACTTTTAGAATTTTGGATTTTCAAGTTATTTTATTTTTTTGGTTTCATTTGGAACTTTGAGTTTTTTTTTGTATTACAGAAGAAACAAAAGCAGATCTTTTCAATTTCCAGAGACTGATTTTTTTTTTTAAATGTAAAGTAATGGGGTTGGAGAGATTGATCAGTGGTTAAGACTGGACTTGGTTCCCAAACAACATCAGGTGGCTCCCTATACCTCCATCCCCAGGGGATTTGATATCATCTGCCTCTGCAGGCATCTTCCCCACTGTGTATGTATAGGCGCGCGCGCGTGCACGCGCGCGCGCGCGCGCGCACACACACACACACACACACACACACCAAACAACAACAAAAATTAAGGATTTAATGCATTTTGTAATTCTGGAAATATATACATATTTATGTATATAGTCCCTAATTATGTACATACACCTTCTTGTTTGTATGTGATTGATAAAGGGAAGACAATGAAAAAATCAATTTTAAATATAACACTGGAAGCTGGAGAACAGTTTAGGATTAAGAGCATTTGGTGTTCTTCTGGAGTATCTGAGTATGGTTTCCCACACGCACATTGGGTGGCTTATATCCATCTGTAATGCCACTTCCTCCCTGTGTGGACACTTGCATACATGTACCTACCCACACACATATACACACATACAAACACATAGATAAAATCAATCTTAAAAAATACAAGTAATAGAAAAATATTTTATTACTTTATTAAACTTGTATCCTTTAAAGATGGCACTTTTTATATAATGGTAAAATCACTTTATAAACATGTTTTCAGTAGTTCATTTTTTTTTATAAGGTGACAATGGTTTGGACTCTGATATGGAAGAGGAGGCAGATGATGGCTGTAAGGTGGCACCCGATTTAATCAGTCAGTAAGTTTAAAACACAAACACTTTCATTTCAAAATTTATTTGTTATCCTTTTGAAGATCCCTGATTTATAAAAATATTAATGTGTGTGTGCTTGTATGAGTGTATTGTCACATGTGGGTAGGGGGAGGCCAGAGGAGGGCATCAGATCTCCAGGAGTGGGAGTTATAAGTCGTTGTGAGCTGCCTGAAGAGGATGCTGGGAGCCAAACTTGGATCCTCTGGAAGAATAGGAAGTGCTCTTAACTGCTGAGCCATCTCTCCAGCCTCTCTTTGAAGATTATGATTATCTGAGTGTGTGTGTATATGAGAACCTTTATATAAATATGTATATAAAAGTTCATTTGACCTATTTATTTTTACATGTACGTTTATATGTGTATTACTGTAAATATATATATATGTATTTATATATAATTGGAAAATTGTGATGATAAAAAGTACTTGAAATTTTGAGAACCATTGTCAGTGGACAGTAACATGAATAAGTATGTATTTAAGCTGAAGTTTAGATTTTTTTTCATGTTGAATAGAGTATTATTGGGTAAGTATAACTCAAAGGGACAGTTTCACATTACAAGTGTAGAGAGGTGCTGGAGAATTGATTCAGCAGTTAACAGCACTAGTTGCTCTTCTGGAGGACCCCAGTTTGATTCTCAGCACCCTCATGGTTGCTCACAACCATCCATAACTCCAGTTCCATTGGATCCAATACCCACTCCTTACCTCCTTGAGCATCAGGTATTATGTGGTACAGTTACATGTAGGCAAAACACTCATAAAAGAAAATATAATAAAATTTTTTTTGAATTGTTTTGTTATTTTGTGGGTTTTTAAAAATTATTTATTTATTTATTTATTTATTTATTTATTTTTTTGGTGTGTGTGTGACAGGGTTTCTCTGTGTAGTCCTGGCTGTCCTGGAACTCACTCTGTAGACCAGGCTGGCCTTGAACTCACAGAGATCTGCCTGCCTCTGCCTTCTGAGTGCTGGGATTAAAGGTGTTCACCACCACCGCCTGGGGCAAGAATTTTTTTTTTTTTTAAAGGTGTAGAGAGCTAATCAAGTTATCTATGTTTTCTCAAGCCTTGAAAATGTCTTGCTATGTTCCTTGACTGCCTTGAGAGAAACAGACTTAGTACATCTTGCTTTAAGTCATTTTACAACATAGAAAATGTTGACATTTTAAATAAGTCATTTTAGTAGCTTTTCTTTAAAAACAGTGATAATCCTTTATATAATATAGAAATGCACATCACTCAGTTTATTTAGTTTAAATATTTACTAAACCTGTTGCTTTTTAGTACTTTTAAGTTTCTTCTCCCATACCCTTTTTTCCCCCTTCCCTCTCTTCCCCTTCTGTTCCTTCCTCACTTTTCCTTTTAGTTTTAGTTCTACAAATTGAACTTCACACATGCTAGGCGTCTTTGTCCCACCAAGGTATATCCCTAGCCCTCAATTTCTTAAATCAATTGTTTTGTTTCTTGATGTTGCTTTTAGAACCTTGAATTCAGTTTTTACTTGATTACTTTTATTTTCCCATTATTCATTTCCCTCCATTTTTTAGGTATTATTAAGGTTTAATGCTTTACTATCTCACACCTGAGCAATAGTGCTACCTTTTTTTTTTAGTGTGAAAGCCATTTAATGGTTGTTCAGTTAGAATATAAATTTGGTTCTTTTTAAAATTACATCAAGAGATTGGAGAGATAGCTCAGTGCTTACAAGCACAGGCTGCTCTTCTAGAAGATTTGGTGTCTTAATTAGGGGTTTTATTGCTGTGAAGAGACACCATGACCACAACAACTCTTATAGGGAAAACATTTAATTGGGTAGGCTCGATTACAGTTTCAGAGGTTCAGTCTATTATCATCATGGCAGAGAACATGGTAGCAGGCAGGCAGATGTGCTGCTGGAGGAGTAGATGAGAGTCCTACATCTTGCAGGCAAGAGGAAGTTGACTGAAACATTGGATGTTATTCTGAGCATTGGAAACCTCAAAGCCCACCCCCACAGTGACACACTTCCTTCAACAAGCCCTACTCACTCCATAAAAAAAACCACACCATATAGTGCCATTCCCTATGAGATTATGAGTGTCAGTTACATTCATGCTACCGTAACACTTGGGTTTGAATCCCAGCTCCAGGGACTTCAGCATCCTCTTCTAGCTTCCATGGGTATTAGTCATTCATGTGGATGCACAGAGATACATACAGCCATACACACAAAACCAACCAACCAACCAAAGTTAGAACAAGGGCTAGCTATGGATTTTAGCTCAGTAGTTGATTCTTTCTTAGTATGAACTAGACCCTGGGGTTTAACTCCTAGAACCACAACAACAAAATTCAGTAACTAGCTTTTGAATTATTATGATGAAAAAGTTTTACAGAGATACAAAGATGGTGTCATAAAGAACCCACTGTATGATTAGAACATAAATATGGGTATCTGTAGGGACCAGGAGAGGGTGTCAAGTGCTCTGGAGCTAGAGTTACAGGCTGCAAGATATGGTTGCTGGGATCTAAATCCGAGTCCTCTGGAAGAGCAGTATGCACTTTTAACTACTCAGCCATATATCTGTCTAGGACCTAAGAGCTTTAGGATTCAATAGTTCTGACCCTGTGCCTCAGCCTCATAAGTAGCTGAGACTCCAGTTTTTATTACTAAGAATGATGTAGGATCAGTGAGATGAATCACTAGGCAAGGCATTTGCTATCAAGTCTGATGGTCTGAGTTCAATCTCAGGGACTCACAATGTTGGAAAGAGACAACTGACTCCCCAAAATTGCTTTTTTTAGCCTCCCCACAGATACTCACCACAATTCTACACACACCCCCACATGCATGTAAAATCAATTTTTTTAAAAGAATGTCAGTTGTGATGAGGGAGTCGTCTTGGAGTGTAAAGTGAAGGTTCTGGGAAGGGAGGGCTCTGGGAAGACCCTGGCTTTAGCTCCTGTTGCTGACTCCTTTTCCCTGCTTCTTGGAGCAGAATAACCCACATAAGCAAACTCTAGACCTAAGACAGGAAACTAAGGGGTTCTGACAGAATGCAGGCAGAGCATTTCTTTCATCTTGCTATTGAGCAAAATTGGAGCCACAGAATAAAGACAGATTTTCCTTTTCTCAAAGCTTGTAAAGGCAGCTTAAGAGGCCTTTACTGATAGTATCCTTTTGGATTTTGCTTTGTACTTTGAGGTCAATTGAGTTCTATTCATCTGAGGGGAAGTGGACTAGTGGGTAGATTCATGTAAAGCTTTTTTCCAGCCTTCAGCAGAAGAGTCAGCTTGGCATATTTGGTGCTTAAACTCCCCGTGTCCTGTGATCTGCTGTTTTTCACTATAGTGAATGCTCACCGTGTAACCAGGCTGCATGCTAAGGGAATAGTCCGTCATGAGCAGACAAAAAAGGCTGAAAGGAACTCAGTAACTTCTATTGAGCACCGAGTTAATCGAATACAGGAAATAAAGCCTTAACAAGATAATAGGACTGCTCGAGGAAATGTAGTTAGAGCACAAATGTAATTTTGGGAACTAACGCTATTCTGTGTTTCTTAACTCCCTAGGCTGAGTGATAAAAAGATTGGTTATGACTGGGAACTGAATTGTTGTCCTAAACAGGCCGAACGGGCAGATAAATACAGAGTACTACAGAAAAACTTCAAAAAAATATATGTAACTCAGTTTTAGGAGACCTATCATGTGTAGCTTGAGTTTTCCTGCCTGGCCCACGGTCAGGATAAATCTCTTTCACCTGCCAGTCCCACAGCCGCTCAGACCCAACCAAGTAAACACAGAGGCTTATATTGCTTACAAACTGTATGGCCGTGGCAGGCTTCTTGCTAACTGTCCTTATATCTTAAATTAGTTCGTTTCTATAAATCTATACCTTGCCACATGGCTTGTGGCTTACCGGCATCTTCACATGCTGCTTGTCCTGGCTGGCAGCTGGCAGTCAGTGACTCCCTCTGCCTTCCTGTTCTTTTAATTCTCTCTGTTAGCCCCGCCTATACTTCCTGCCTAGCCACTGCCCATCAGTGTTTTATTAGCAACACATTTGCCATACAGAACATCCCACAGCAATCATGGATCTACCGTGAAAAACAAAAAGTTACACGTTTTGAGTTAAAAATTTGCCTTAAGACCCTATAGGGAAAATGTGGTGATATATTGTGTACCCTAATGTGCCTAAAGATCAGAGGACAGAGCAGGCCACTAGATTAAACATAGAGGCCAGGCAGTGGTGGCACACACCTTTAATCTTAGCATTCTTGAGGCAGAGATAACGTCTGGATCTCTGAGTTCAAAGCCACCCTGGACTACATGAGATTGACTCAGTCTAGGAGAAAAACAGCTACACAGTGGTGGCACACACTTTTAATCCCAGCACTTGAGATCTCATGCCTTTGCTTGGGAAGCACACACATCTTTAATCCCAGGAAGTAATATGGCAGAGCAGAGAAAGGTATATAAGGTGTGAGGTAACAGGAACTAAAGCCTTTTCAGCTGAGGAAGCTCATTCGGCTAGAGGCCTAGGTTGAGGCTTTTCAGGGTGAGGAGTTGGTGAGGGAAGAGGTGGTGGCTGTGGCTTGCTCTGCTTCTCTGATCTTTCAGCTTTCACCCCAATATCTGGTTCTGGGTTTTTTATTAAAAGACCATTTAGTAATTCGTATTACAGGAAGAATAAGGAGAGAAGATCTTATGGGTTAAATTATGTCCTGGAGATTGATTTGTTGAGATCTTACCCAGCAGTGGCTCAGAATGTAACCTTATTTAGAAATTAAAAAGTGGTCATAAAATTACAGTGAGGTTTTTAACACAGGTTCTGATCTGATCTGTGTCCGGATACTAAGAAGCAAGTGAATACATTGGAAGACACGAGAGAGTAAATTGAGTAGGGGAATTTCCTTTACATTTCAAAGAAATTAAAAGTAATGAACTATAAGAACACTGAGAAAATAAAACAGCAAAGGCAAAAGCTCAAAACTAAAGAGATAGAAAACACACAGA
>CABHPQ010145700.1:10000-41793 GCA_902168405.1 Peromyscus aztecus
GTGCTACCGCCACCCAGCTCCTTGGTATTTTTTAAATGTCATTACTTACTTATTTGGTGTGTGTGTGTGTGTGTGTGTGTGTGTTTTCTCTCCTTCTAATTGTGGGTTGTAGGAATTGCACTCAGGTAGTCAGGCTTGGAAATGTGGGGTTCTTAAACTAAAACCTCAGAAACCATAAAGATACATTTGTGTGAAAATATTGGAATTGGTTGAGTAGGACTAGGGAGTTGATTCAGTAGTTAAAAACACTAGCTACACAAGCCAACCAATGTGAATGTGATTCCCAGAACCCAATAAAAGAGGGTGGAAATTTTATATAGTACCTTATTAATGATGTTTTTCAATATCAATTAAAAACAGGCTTTGTTGTGGATTATTTTGCTCAGTTGACTATGGACTAATATGAGTACTCTGAGCATGGTTAAAGTAAGCCAGGATAAGCTGTGGTGTTCAGTTGGTTAGGTATATTAAAAACAGTTAACTATGTTTTTATTTGCCTTGTGTTTTCTGTCTCAAGTAGCCTCATCGGGCTTCTCATTCTATGTAGGTGAGGTTGGTCCTGCGTTCCTGACCCTCTTGCTTCTGCCTTGTGAGCGCTGGCATTATGTGTGTGCCTCATCATGCCTTCCAATATTTTCAGTTTATAATGGGATTATAAGCGTCAGTACTTTGCAAGCAAGAGACAGTAGTCCTTTTATTAGGCAAAGGTGGACTCCACTGTAGATTTGGAGGTTAAAGTTGATGTGCTTTGAAGATGGAAGAAGTAGCCATAAACTAAGAGATGTAAGTGCTCTTTTAGGGGGTGACGAATACATAGAAATGAGCTTTCTCTTTCTTGTAGCCTCTTGAAGGCATGCAGCAGTGTTTCCACCTTGGTTCTCGTTATCTGAGGTCCTGTTTGGATTGCTGGCCTACAGAACTGTTTGGGAGTAGATTTGTTTTAATCCACTAAATACTTTGCTACAGGAGCAACAGGATAATAATGCAGTGTACTTACTAAAACCTGGGAACTAAGCCAAAAGTTACATATAAAAATTTTTTTGAAGTGGTTTCCAAGCAGCAATATATCAAAATATGGATTTCCATTTTTTTTTTTTGGAAAAAAATACCAGGTTAAGAAGTTTTCTGGCAAGACAAACATTGTTTGGAGTTATGTATTAGTATCCTTTTATGACATGTATATTTCAGTCAGCTGCATAGTACTTCATTGTCCTAAATGTTTAATGTATAAAAGTATTTATGAATGAAGCTCTGATTATAGGGAAAAAAATGCATAAAAGCCAGAGGCTAGTTTTGGAAATCTATCAGTTTCTCAGCTTCTTAGTGACTAAGGAAAAGAGGAAATGAAAGTTTCTTTGTTCAGTTTATAATATTATTTTTTAATTAAATTATTTAAATATTTATTTTATTTTATTTTATTGTTTTTCTTGTGTGTATGTATGCACCATGTGCATGTGTGCATTTCTCTTGGGAGGCCAGAAGAGAGCATTGGGTCTCCTGGACCTGGAGTTACAGATGATTGTGAGCTATTGTGTAGGCACTTAGAACTGAATTGGGGTCCTCTGCAAGAATACTTAGGGCTCTTACCTGCTGAGCCATTTTTCCAGCCTCATTTTTCAAGATTATGAATGTACAATATCTGAGATATTGTAGTTAAAAAATGTATCTTGGTACTTTTACATCATGAGTGTGTGTGTGTGTGTGTGTGTAAAAAGTGTTGTTATGCCGGGTGGTGGTGGTGGTGCACGCATTTAATCCCAGCACTTGGGAGACAGAGGCAGATGGATCTCAGTGAGTTCAAGGCCAGCCTGCTCTACAAATGGAGTTCCAGGACAGCCAGGAATGTTACACAGAAAAACCCTGTCTAGAAAAACAAAACAAAACAAAAGTGTTATTATGTAGCCTAAACTGGCTTTGAACTAAGTGCAGGGATCATAAGTATGTGTGATCTTATCTGGTCATTTTCACTTCGTACTTGTTTTGTTGTTATTGTATTATTGTCATCATTATTATTTATTCCTGTCTGTGTGTGTGATGTCTGAGTGTGGGTGTGCATGTACCATAGTGCATGTGTGAAAGCCTGGAAAACTTTGTGGAGACGGTTCTCTGCTTTTGCCTGTTTGTGGCTTCTGGGGCTTGAACATGGGTCATCAGACCTGCATGGTAGTGCTTCGCCTGCTGAGCCATTACTTTATTTGTTTGTTTGTTTTGAGACAGGTGAGTCTCAGGTTCCCCAAGCTGTCCCAAGGACCCAGATGGTCCTTCTTTCTCTACCTTCCAAATCCTGAGATTATAGGTATGTTCCACCGTGGCAAGCTTTTTAATCCCAGTTTCATTGAACAAATGGTTTTCAAATATCTGATTGAAGCAGCAATATTATTAAGATTAAATGCATCTTTTTTTCTCCTCCCCCCCTCCCCCAGACAGGGTTTCTCTCTGTAGCTTTGGAGCCTGTCTTGGAACTCACTCTGTAGACCAGGCTGGCCTCGAACTCATAGAGATCCGCCTGTCTCTGCCTCCCATACTGGGATTAAAGGTGCTACTGCCTCCCGGTGAGATTAAATGCATTTTAAGGGCTGTGGAGATAGCTCAATGTAAATTTCTTGCTAGACCCACCCATGATTCATTCCCCAGAATTGTGGGGAGAAAAGAGAACAACAATTAAAAACCCAACATGAAAAACAGTTGTGTTTTCTTTCAATGGACAACACTGGCTTTTTTTTTTTAATTGCAATTTTAATCAGAAAGGACATAACATTACAAGAATTGAGACACTACAAACATCTTTCAGCAGGAATCCTTGATTTGTGTGTGTGGTGTTTAATGTGATGTATTTTTATTAGTTTTCTTGTAACATGCTAAAGAGTTTAAGATATGGAAATACATGAAAATGTTTAGGCACAAAATATAAAAGTTCCAAAATTATCTTTACAGTTTATGTTAAGTCATTGTGTAGAAAACTTTAAACATACAAATTATATTTCTTCTCTAGGTTCAGTGTTAAAATGCTTTTCTCTTCCCAGACTATTTATATTCCCCTGCTTAAAGCTTATTCGCTATTTTTCACTTACATTATTTTTTTTTTAAGGTTTTACTTTTCATTATGTACGTGTGTGTTTGTGGGTATGTGTATACAAGTGCAGGTTCCTGCAGAGGCCAGAAGCATTGGATCCCCTGGAGTTGGAGCTGCAGGCAGTTGTGAGCCACCCAGTGTAGGTGCTGGTAATGGAATTCCAGTCTTCTGGAAGAGCAGCAAATGCTCTTAATCTCCTAGCCTTCTCTCCAGTCCTGCTTACTTTAAAGTGGGCTTATTCTATTTCCAAAATAACAACAAAAAAGGTATGAAAAAATTTGACACGGCTACTTTGAAATTCATAAAAGTTCAAAGTTGTGTCCTAGTTTGATCAGTCGATCAGTAGGTTAATCTCTCTCTCTCTCTCTCTCTCTCTCTCTCTCTCTCTCTCTCTCTCTCTCTCTCAACTTGACAGAAGCTCAAGTGATCTGGGAAGAGAAACTTCAGTTGAGAAAATGCCCCATCAGATTGTCCAGATTGTCCCATAGTCAAGTCTGAGAGGCATTTTCTTGTTGTGGGAGGCCCTCACTCACTGAGGGCTGTGTGACCCTGGCCAGTGGTCCTGGATTATGTAAGAAAGCAGGCAGAGCAAGCTATGGGAGGCAAGCCAGTAAACAATACCTGACTTTCCTTCATGATGGACTGTGTGCAACTAACTATAAGCTGAAATAACCCCCCCTTTTTTTTCCAACTTGTTTTTGTCATGGTGTTTTATCAGAGCAGTTGAAACCTCACTAGGACAGTTGAGTATAATAGTAAATGTTTATAAACCTGGCACTTAAAAGGCTGAAGCAGGAAGGTAGTAAATTCATGGACATCCTGGGCAACTTGCAAGACCCTGTCTGGAAAAAAAGGAGAACGATATCTAAGAATTCTGAATATCTAATACCCACAGTTTGTAAATCCCTGTAAGGAAATAAACAAGTAAGTTACCACTGTATTGAAGATAGCCTAAAAACTACCATCTCAACTTTCTAATTAGGAATTGTGTCAAAACTTATGAAATGTACGGATTAAGATAAATTGCTTAGCAAAAATAACATATAAGATAATGCAGAGCCTGAGAATTTTCATGATGACTCCATCTGGCGATTGGCTAGAAGAGAAGCTTTATTACAGTTAAAGTTGCACTGAAGATGAGACTAGTTGTTTGGCCTATAATGCAATATGATTATACTCTAAAGAATGTGTTTGTAATGAAATTTAAGTCTTGAATAGTACAGCAAAATAACCAGCATGGGGATTTTTAGATGTTAGGGATAAAAATACAAACACTTTAGGGAAATCATAGCAATGCTTCAGAATTGTTATTGCTAAATACCTTTTTATGAATTTTAAATGAATGCATTTTTTTTGCAGGTTTGTCAGTGGAAATGAATTTGTATTTCCCTATAGGTGATGAGCTATGTAGAAATAATATTGTAGTTTTAGACGATAGGAAATTCTGAAATTCTCAAAATAAGTTGCAGTGAGCAGTGAGGAAATAGTATTGTAGTTTTAGATGACAGGAAACTCTGAAATTCTCAAAATAAGTTGTAATGAGCAATGAGGAAATAGTATTGTAGTTTTTTTTTGTTTTTATTTTATTTTATTTTTTTTAGTATTGTAGTTTTAAAGGATAGGAAATTCTGAAATTCTCAAAATAAGTTACACTGCCGATTATATATGAGACTCTGGGACTGTCCCAGCCATTCGTAACTTTTTTTTTTTGCAGAGGGTGTGCTTTGAATTGACTAGCAAGTTCAACTTTTAATGTTAACTTTTTAATATACCAGATATACTTAAATTTTGGAAATACCTAACTGAACTGCTTAAAATAATTTATAATTTAAAAGAGAATTGGACTTTTTAAGAATTATTTCATTTTCCAGTGAGATGGCTCAAAGGGTAAAGGCCTCTGCTGTCAAACACTGTCACCTGAGTTCAATCCCTGGGACCCACAAGGTAGAGAAAGCGCTGAGTCCTGTAAGTTAGCTCTGATCTCCACATGTGCACTGTGGTAGATGCATGACCCTCCCATACAGGAAGAGTGACCTTTTTAAAAGGTCCATAAGATGATTCAGCAGGTAAAGACCTCTGCTGCCAAGTCTGGCAGCCTGAGTTTGATCCCAGAACCCACATGGTGGATGTGAGACAACTGACTCCCACAAGTTTCTGACCTACCTGCACATGCTTGTCGTTACATACAT
Organism: Peromyscus aztecus; assembly: GCA_902168405.1. Classification (NCBI taxonomy): domain Eukaryota; kingdom Metazoa; phylum Chordata; class Mammalia; order Rodentia; family Cricetidae; genus Peromyscus; species Peromyscus aztecus. The sequence continues at coordinate 15,263 of CABHPQ010145700.1, forward strand.
GTATACACGCACACAGACAAGAAATTGTAAAAAGTAAATTAAAAAATTGCTTCATGTCTTTAATTCCAGCAATGAGACATTGTTTCAAAACAAAACACAGTATCCTAACAAGTCAAACAGAAGACATGGCACATTAATTACTTTTCTTGTTAATGTGACAGAGATAAAATAGCCAGTAAAAACAGCTTAAGGAAAGGCGTGTTATTTTGGCTCACCTTTAAGAAAAGATAGTTCATCATGATGGGAGGCAAGGCAGCAGTAGCACAAGGCAGCTGGTCACATGACATCCATTCAGGAAGCAGGGAGACAGATGCTGGTGCTCAGTGCTTTTCTCTTCATTCAGTCAGGAGTCCCAGCACGTGGGATGGTGCTGTTTACCTTTAGCATGGGACTTCCTTCCCCACTTAAATTTTCTGGAAATACTCATCTACACACCCAGAAGTGACTTTCCGTCTTGATTCTAACTTAGTCAAGTTGACAATGAAGATTGATTACCATCTATGGAGATCCATCCATCCATCCTTCTTCTCTTCCTTCCTCCCTTCCTTCCTCCTTTCCTCTCCTCTTTCCTCCCTTCCTCCCTCCCTCCCTTCCTTGTTTCCTTCTTATTTTCATCCTCTTCTTTTTTTGGTTTGCTACAGGGTCTCACTGTAGCCCTGGCTAGCCCAGAACTCCCAGAGATCCCAGAGGTCTACCTGCCTCTGCCTCCTTGAGTGCTGGGATTACAGGTGCCACCACACCCAGCTTCTCTCTCTCAGATTTTGGAGAACCTTAAACTTTAGTATTGTTAGAAGTATCAGTTGACTTTATTTAGTTACTAGTTTGGAGGTACTAGTTATTAGTTATACTGCATTAGTTTAACGTAATAGCTAGATTTCTTTATCTATAAGCTATTCCACCTTCAAAACAGTTTTTCTTACATATTCTTCATAGCCAGAGTAGATACTTGAGAAACAAGAACAAGAGGATGTAGTGCATAAATGGTGAAGTTTGATGACTGCTTTGCACTAAAAGGTTTAGTTTAGGAATTACTGGGCTCTTTTTTGTCTTAAGAGCAGCAACTAAAATTTGTTTGTGATCACTTGTCAGTTGTTGAACCCTAGCCGTGATATATCGTGGAACTCTGTTGTTGTTGGTTGGTTTAATAAGCTTTTATATATTCAAATAATAGTCTGTGTAGTTACTAAGCTCAGTTGGAAGCCAGCCATTAGTAGCTGTGTTAGTTTTCCTGTTGAGCTAGCATAGCACAGCTGCTCACCACCTTTTGTTTTTTTCTAAGAACGTTGATCTCTGTTTAGTGGTTCAGCTCAGCTGACAGCAGAGTGCTAAGAGTTTATTTGGTTAGAGAAACTTCCTTGACTATGTTTGTATAAATAACTTTAAAAAAATGAATGCTGTTTAACCAAATGCCAACTGCTGTCAGTATCTTTTTAACAAAACGCAAATTTGTAAGAAATGAGTCTTTCATAACCCACTTTTATTAAACTTAAATGCAATAAAGTATTTGAGTACTGTGAATGCCCCTGAGCTTGATTAATAGGCAGCACAAATTTACATTACAACCAAATATTTCTGTCAAGGGATTTTTAAAAGGGGAGCCTAAGATAGACCTAAGATCTGAGCTTGTTGGGGAATGATATATTTGTTTGTTTGTTTGTTTGTTTTTGAGACAGGGTTTCTCTATGTATCCTTGGCTGTCCTGGAACTCACTCTGTAGACCAGGCTGGCCTTGACCTCACAGAGATCCACCTGCCTCTGCCTCCCGAGTGCTGGGATTAAAGGAGTTTGCCGCCACCACCACCTGGCAGAATAATTTTAACATGTATGATGAACTCTTTCGAACTTACCATCCACTTTTCTCCTCTCTGGTGTTTTAAACCTCTTCCCAACTTTTCCTAGTCTGATTATTTTGAAACAAGTTGTGACCCAGTTGTTTAGAAATGAGAAGCAGATAGATACTTTTTCTCTCGAGTATTCCTTAGCATATGTACTAGTTAATTTTTTATGTCAGCTTGATATAGGCTAGGGTCCCTTGGGAAGAGAGATCCTCATTTGGGAAATGTCCCCATCAGATTGGCTTGTAGGCAAGCCTATGAAGGACTTTCTTTGATTGTGATTAATTTGAGAGGTCTTAGCCCATTGTGGGTGGTGCTACCCTGAGCAGGTGGTCCTGGTGTGTACAAAAAAGCATGCTGACCAAGCTGTGGTGTACAAGCCAGGAAGCAGTGCTCCTCCATGACTTCTGCTTCAGTTCCCGCTTCCAGGTTCGTACCCTGAATTCCTACCCTGACCTACCTCAGTGATGGATTGTGACCTGAGAGTTGTAAGATGAAAATGACCCTTTTCCTCTCCAGGTTGCTTTTGGTTGTGGTCTTTTATCACAGCAGCAGATACCTGAACTAAGACATCATAGGATTGAACTTTTCAGAGGTCATAGGTGGAATCCTTATTTTAATAGTCTGTATGGCCTGCCTGTTGATTTTATATGGAGAGCTTTGAAGGACTGAGAAGATTTTTTGCTGTTTTGGTAGCTATTGCTAAAGTTTTCCCCCCCGTTTTTAAAATCACAGAAATCTAATTGTTATACTAGAATTTTTTTTCTTTTGTCAGTGAATTTCTTCATCTTGTTCAAATACTGGGTCACATGACTAGCAGGTATTTTACCTTTTACCTAATCTTTCCCTATCATCTTTTAAAAATATTTTATTCTTTGAATTAAAATATAATTACAATGTTCTTCCCCCCTTTCCTTCCTCCAACCCTTCCCATCCTCCCATCTCTCTCTCAAATTCATGACCTCTGCCTCTTTAATTGTTACATACACACACATATATGTATATATAGTCTCAAATATAATTAGTTGGTGTGTTCTTCCCTGGGGAAGACTTTCTCCTGCTCCCAGCATTCCTTTGTTGCCTGTGGTTTTTTGTCTCAGGTTGAGGGTTCCTGAGCTCTCTCCCACTTCCATGTTAGCATTTTTATTGGTGTTTTTATTTAGGTCTTGTTTAGGCAGCTGTGTTGATGAGATTTCATGGGTTTAGCTTTTCTGAGATTTCTAGCAGATATAATCTCACAGGAAACTTCCTGTTCCTCTGGCTCATTACAGCCTTTCCACTCCTCTTCCACTACAGTCTTGGAGCCTTAGGTGTAGGAGCTGTGTTGTAAATACATCATTTGGGCTGGACACCACACGGTCACTTGTTCTCTGCTTTCTGATCAGTTGTGGTTTTCTACAGTGGTTCCTGTGGATTGCAAGGAGAAGTTTTCTTGATGGCAGGTTGAGGACTAAACCTGTGGGTATGAGGATATTTAGAATGTGTTAGGGATTAGTAAAGTGATAGTTGTAGGTTCTCCTTCAAGACCCATGACTTTGCTAGTCCCAGCTAGATGCCTAGGTTTCCAGTACCAGGCATGATTTCCCCCTTATTGAGCAGGGTATTAAGTCTGCTAGAGAGCTAGAGTATATGTGTCACTATTACACCCTTAGGGGTGTGGTGCTATGCTGTTCATTGTTTCAGTTTGTAGGCATCATAGCCAGGTAGGATTGCTTCCCTCCCTTAGGAGCTTGCATGACGCCTTCTGGTACCATGAAAACTAGTCCTCAGGAAAGAAGCTTTCAGGTCAGAACCAGCTCAGATTCTGTGTCCTGTGTCTGAAGTGAAAGGTATCTTTAGCAAAAGAGGCTTATCTTTAACCTCTGGGAGGCAACCAAGGACAATAGCAGGAAGGTTATGTTTTGGGATTTTTCTTAGATGATCCTGAATAAGAACTCAAAACTAGGCTTTTCCTTCCTGGTCATTATTATTATTAGTGTATGGATCTTGGAGGGGAGCATTGTCAGCTCAGATGGGGAAATGTTATTTAAACTATATGTATATAGGTATATACAGATTTGGATGTGTTATATGTAATTTAAGTAGGCAGATAATAGATTCCATATGACTTTTTCAGACATCCTTACTGTTATTTTGCCCTCTCTCCTCCTTTTTCTGTATTGATTTCCCTCCCCATCCCTAATTAGAACTCTTGTTTTTCCCATTTCTTCCTTCAAATCACACATGCTTATAGCTGTCTGCTTACCAAGACTAACGCAGGCCTGTTTCCAGTACAATTATTGCAAATGTGCAGTTTAGTTAAATGTAAGTAAAGATGTAAATATTAATAGGAAAAAAGTATGTAATTAACTGCTTTGGGAATAATGAAAGTTGTGGTCGCTTAGCTATGGTGAAACAATAAACAATGGGTAACACTGTAAAAATACCAAATTACTTTTTGAAATAGAGTCTTACTCTGTTGCCCAGGTTGACCTCAAACTCAAGTTCCAAGTCCTCCTGCTTCTGCCTCCTGAGTGCTGGAATTACATGTATGTGCCACCACCACCACTGTGCCTGACTTTAAACTTTGGTGTTTCCCCCCCCCCCCAACTGGATTTTCTAATTTATTTTGTAAGTTTTTCAGCAACAAAACTAAACTGGGTCTACAGCTGGATCCCTGTTCTTACAAGGGAGTAGTCTTTATACAATGAGACTCGTTTTGGTTTTCCTTCATTGACAATTTCAGCCTCTTTTGTATTATTTCTACAATTTGTAAACATATTTACTTTTACCTGCTTTTTTTAAATAAGGAGGGAATCAGAAGGGAGGTGGCTTTACTTAGTGACAATGTTGATATCATGTTCTTGGGGCAGCCTCTGAGCACAATGCATGGGCCTTTTGCCTCTCAGGCAAAGTCACAGTGCTGAAGTGTGCAGCTGGAGCTCATCTTCAGATAAGCCTCTTTAACCACTGCTCTATCTTCATTTTGTCCAAGTCCTTCATATTGAAGCAAGGAGGAAAACCTCCTTGGACTTGTGTTTCTAGTCTATCCTATCCATGTACTCAACCTTAACATGAGACTTATAGCCATCCTTCTTGAAGTCTTAGCTGAAGCCATGGCAGTCCTTTGCTGTCTATACTTAATGGTGATCTTGTTCTCAATGCTGTACATGGCTAGGGGTGGCAACATGCTGGGGCCATACTCTGTACTATGGGATCCAGCAAAGGGACTGTGACCAGCCCTCTTCCCAAGAAGCTCCTTGTCCAGGAATGGCGGAGGAGGTTGAGAACTCTTGCTGCTGCTGATGCAGGCTGGCTATGCTCCTGCTCAGGTTTTCCCTGACTTATTTAGAAAGCATTCTAAGGATGTGATCCTTATTTAACTCAAATCCAGGAGCTGCCCCTGTTCCTCCAGGTGGCCAGACAAATCATAGGTGGGAATTCCTCATAGAGTGCAGCAGAACTCTACCAGGACCCCCTTCTCACTTTGGTGAGCTTTTTGTTGTTGTTGTTGTTTTTGTTTTTGTTTCTTTGTTGTTGCTGGTTTGTTTTTTAAATTGAACTCAGATTTTTTTTTTCATTTTAAGTAAGCCCAAACTAGAAATGTGGATATTGGTTATGTGAGTAGGCAGATATATATGGATTGTGTGAATTTGTATTAAAGATGAGGGCATGACCTTATATATATATGAAATTTTGTGAACTGAAGAGGCATTTATGTGATTTATGTTAATATTAGATGTTAACTTGTTAGCTTTCTGAATGCTGGGATTACAGATATGAGCCACTCTGTGTGTGTGTGTGTGTGTGTGTGTGTGTGTGTGTGTGTGTGTGTATTTCTAAGATTAATTGCATTTCCTGCCTTTATTAGCTGAAAGAGTTTTTACTGTTAGGGGGGTTTCTGTTTGTTTTTACTTGTTTTTAAAATCATGAATTGGACCCAAGCTCCACACATGCTAGGCAAGTACACTACTACTGTTTAACACTCCTGGCCTAGTTTTTAATTCTTTTATTAATAAGGATTAATAAAAATAAAAATTCTTTAAATTAGTAAAAGAATTAAGAACTAGGTAATAACTTTTTAATAATAAATAATTAAAAACTGTTCTTTACTATATCAAGCATGCAGAAAAGTAGAATAGTATAATAAATGTCTGTATTCCTGCCACCTAGTTCCAATATTTGATACATTTTCTATATTCAGTTCACCTACTTTCTTCTATTTTTAATAAATTAGGTATTTTGAAAGTATTTTTTTTAATTTCTAGAAAATAAAGACATTCCCACAAAGCCCTAATGCTTTTCTGAAACAGCAATAATTTGGGATAGTTTTTCAGTATCTATGACAATCATTTCATACTCTCATTTTCCTACTTGCAAGGTCATTTAGAACTGCCCACTACTTTTCTTTTCTAATTGATATTTTAATATACTGACGAAAGGTCATTATCCTATGTAATATCTCACCTGACTGAATGCTTCTTCATGCTTTTATCTGACTTGTTCCTCTGTACCTTGAATGTCCTATAAGGTGGAGATTATTGAAGTCTTTTAGTACTATATGATTTAGCTTCCTATTTTCAGTATAAAATGTTAAACATGGGATGGTTTAAAATAACACATTTCTTACCTCCTTTGTTGTGCTTTGTTTTGTTTTGTTTTATTGGGGCAGAGTCTCACTATGTAGTCTAAGCTGACCTGCAAGTCACTGTCTGCTCCCTCCTGGAGTTAGAACTGTGGGGTTCACTGTAGTCGAATACTGCCACACCTGGCATAGCTTTTTAATCTTACAGTTCTGGAGGTCAGACATAAGGATCAATTTTACTGGGCTAATGTGGTGGAGTCAGCAGGGTAGACATGTCCTTGACTTCATGGCTACTAGGTGCTGCCTATTTCTTTTGGCTTGTGAACCCTCCTTTATCTTCCAAGCCTGTGATGTTGCCTACTTTTCTGTCTCTGACTCTTGGGTCCTTATTTCTCTGTTAAGTTTCAGTATGGCAGATCTGTCCAGTGGTGAGAGTGGGGTATTGAAGTCTCCCACTATTAATGTGTGGGGTTTGATGTGTGATTTAAGCTTTAGTAATTTTTTTTTTTTTTTTTTTTTACATATGTGGGTGCCCTTGTATTTGGGGCATAAATGTTCAGAATTGAAACTTCATCTTGATGGATCTTTCCTGTGATGAGTTTGTAATGTCCTTCCGGATCTCTTTTGATTGATTTTATTTAGTTTGAAGTCTATTTTGTTAGATATTAGGATAGCTACACCAGCTTGCTTCTTAAGTCCATTTGATTGAAAAGTCTTTTCTCAGCCTTTTACTCTGAGGTAGTGTCTGTCTTTGAAGTTGAGGTGTGTTTCTTGTATGCATCAAAAGGATGGATCCTGATTTCATATCCATTCTGTAAGCCTGTGTCTTTTTATAGGTGAATTAAGTCCATTGATATTAAGGGGTATTAATGACCAGTGATTGCTCATTCCTGTTATCTTTTGTTGGTAGCGTGTGTGTACTTCTCTTCTTTGGGATTTACTGCTGTGAGGTTATCTATTGCCTGTGTTTTCGTGGGTGTATCTGACTTCCTTAGGTTGGAGTTTTCCTTCTGGTGCTTTCTGTAGGGCTGGATTTGTGGATAGGTATTGTTTAAATCTGGTATTGTCTTGGAATGTCTTGTTCACTCCGTCTATGGTGTTTGAAAGTTTTGCTGGGTATATTAGTGTAGGCTGGCATCCATGGTCTCTTAGTGTCCGCATTACATCTGTCTAGAACCTTCTGGCTTTCAAAGGCTCCATTGAGAAGTCATGTTTTATTCTGGTGGGTCTGCCTTTATAAGTCATTTGTCCTTTGTCCTTTTCTGCTCTTAATATTCTTTCTTTATTCTGTATGTTTAGTGGTTTAATTATTATGTGGTGAGGGGACTTTTTTGGGGGGTCTAGTCTGTTTGGTGTTCTATAGGCTTCTTGTATCTTCATAGATATTTCCTTCTTTAAGTTGGGAAAGTTTTCTTCCATGATTTTGTTGAAAATATTTTCTGTGCCTTTGAGTTTGTATTCTTCTGTTTCTTCTATCCCTATTATTCTTAGGTTTGGCCTTTTCATGGTGTCCCAGATTTCCCGGACATTTTGTGTTATGACTTTTTTGGCTTTGGTATTCTCTTTGACTGACGAATCTATTTCCTCTATTGTGTCCTCTATACCAGAGATTCTCTCTTCCATCTCTCTCTCTCTCTCTCTCTCTCTCTCTCTCTCTCTCTCTCTCTCTCTCTCTTTTCTTTTCTTTTCAAGACAGGGTTTCTCTGTGTAGGTTTATGCCTTTCCTGGAATTCACTCTGTAGCCCAGGCTGGCCTTGAACTCACAGAGATCTGCCTGTCTGTACCTCCCCTGAGTGCTGGGATTAAAGGCATGCGCCATCACCGCCTGGCCCTCTTTTTCATCTCTTGTATTCTGTTGGTTATGCTTGCATCTGTGTTTCCTGTTCATTTACTCAGATTTTCTATTTCCGGCATTCCCTCTGCTTATGTCTTCTTCATTGTTTTTATTTCACTTTTCAGGTCTTGAACTGTTTCCCTCACATGTTTGTTTTTTCATGGTTTTCTTGGCTTTCTTTAAGGGGTTTATTGATTTCTTCCATTTTTTTTGTTTGTCTTTTCCTCTATATTTCTTTAAGAGAATTTTTCATTTGCTCTTTAAAGGCCTGAAGTTATTTTTAAGGTTGCTTTTTTCTGCTTCTTCTACATTGTGATGTTCAGGTCTTGCTGTTGTAGAAGGGCTAGGTTCTGGTGATGCCATATTGCTCTTTATATTGTATGTATTTTTGCACTGGCGTCCACCCATCTCTTCCTCCAATAGATGCAAGAGGTGCCTGTGTCTGAGTGAGCTGCTATTGGTCCAGTCTATGCTTGCTGTGTCTGTGTCTCAGGGGGCCCCTCTGGGTCGGTCCAAACTTAGCTCTTGGTCTAATTGGAGCTGGCAGATTCTGTACTTCAGGGAGCTGCTCTTGGTCCAGTCCAAGCTGGCTGGTGCTGTGGCTCCTGGTCTTATCAGGGCTCTTCGGATTCTGTGTCTCACAAAGCCTCTTTTGGTCCGATGAGACCTGGCAGGTTCTGTGTCTCAGGAAGCCACTGGTGTTGCAGGGGGATGGATATTGGGGCAGGGCATGGGTCTTATAGATTGGTGGGTCCAGTGGGGGATTTTGATGGGGGAGCCTGACTCCAGGAGTCTTCCCTGCTGGCCAGCAACTCTTGGTCCAATGAGAGCTGGTGGATTCTGTGTCTCAAGAAGTTGCTGGGGTTGCAGGCAGATGGGTATTGGGGTAGGGCATGGGTCTTGTAGATTACAGAGTCCTGTGGAGGGTTTTGGTGAGGGGAGCCTGCCCATAGGAGTTTTCCCTGCTGGCTGGCAACTGGGGCAGAGATGGGTGGGGGTTCCCGGGGACTGGTTGTGTCCCAGGGCCTAGGTCCTTGAGGCAGGACTCTCTGGGTCGGAGAAGAGTCACTCATCTCTTGATCCAATAAGAGCTGGTGGATTCCGTGTCTCAGGAAGTTACTGGGGTCTCAGGCGGATGGGTATTGGGATAGGGTGTGGGTCTTGTAGATTGCAGGGTCTGATGGGGGGTTTTGGTGGGGGAGCTTGCCCGCAGGAGTTTTCCCTGCTGGCTGGCAACTGGGGCAGAGATGGGTGGGGGTTCCCAGGAACTGACTGTGTCCCAGGGCCTCTTAGTTATTCTTTACTATTTTATAAAAAACACCTCTTTGCTTATGTTTCTCTCCCCCCCCTTATTAAAAATATGATGTTGTGTCTAGGTGTGGCAGTACATGCATTTAATGTCCAGTTTGGCAAACATACTTTATATGATAAGATGGCCATGAGCCTGTTGGAGGCATGTGTAGAATATTAGGTTCTGTATGTGAAATGTCCTCCATAGGTTCATGTGTAAACACTTGGTCCCCAGCTGGTGGCACTGCTTTGGGAGGCTGTGGAACCTGTAGGAGGTGGAGTCTAAGTAAGAAGTGGTCACTGGGGCCCTGCTTCCATATTCATATTCACACCCCCACCCCCAGTTGATACTGTGTAATAAGTATCTGCTTTGTTTCTGCTGGTGTAACCATGAGTCATTTCTGCTGCCCTGTCTTCCTTGCTGTGATGGACTTTATCTTCTTAAACCATGAAACAAAATAAATCCTTCCTCCTTCAGTGTTTTTTTTTTTTTTTTTTGTCAAGTATTTGAAACAGCAATGAGAAAAGTAACAAGTACAAAAGGTTCTGTTTATATATACTTATATTAATGCATTAGAGGATTTTCTTCTCACAGCATTCTCTGAGTTTAATTCTCATATATGTCTAATAAAGAACTGACTACGCTTTTAGACAGCAAAGAATAATAAACTGGTTATTTGGACACAGTTATGTTCACATGTGCTTTATAAATTTTTTCTTTCTTTCTTTCTTTCTTTCTTTCTTTCTTTCTTTCTTTTTTTTTTTTTTTTTTTAGGGTATAACAGCTAGAGTATTCTACTTACTGCAGTTTACCCTGAAATAACAGGGTAGGGTTTTCAGATAAACTTTAGGGAAAGTATTATGGAATCACTGACAGCATCATGATTTATAATGTTTAGCTAGAATCTCACACATAAAGTAATGGTACCTGCTGGTTCTATTTCATGTTGCACATTTAGATACCTTTTAAAGTGATAAGTTAATTTTCATTATTGGAAAAGACATGAAAACAAGATTATGTAGATACAGCAAAAGAAGACACTCCCTTTGTTGGTTCTGGTGAGTTCATTTTTTATTTAGAGGATTGCTTGTCTAAAAACCTTGAGTTTCAAGCAGCATGTTTTCAGAGAATCTGAGACCTGAGGAAGAACTGGGCTGTGGTGACTCTTGACTGAATTATATGATATGTGAGAAACGGATGGAAATGAGCTCCCCTTTGGTTAGGGTAGGATTGAGTGCTGGTGTCACTTGTGGAAGAGGATGCAGTAGAGACAAAACTTGATTTATTTGGTACTTGGGAAGGCTTTGTAGAAACAAATGGGTTGTTTGGATTCTTTGTCTAGTGTTTGAAGGTTACAGTTGACTGCCAGTTTTAAGGATTTGAGAGTCAGCAATGAAGGTGCTGGGATCTGAACTCTGGTTCTCTGATAGAGCAGTAAGCACTCCGAATTCCTGAGCCATTTCTTCAGCCCCACATACAGTCTTTTGAGGCTGGCTTTAGTAGCATAGTGTATCTGGGGCTCATACATGCTTTGAATTTCAGTAGTTTCCTCTCATTGCTGAGTAGTTCTCCCTCCTGTGGGTATGTGAGTTTTTAATTCCCCAGTTGTGATGCTCTAAGAATAATGGCATATTAATGGTGTATACACCTTAGTCTCCAGACTCTGAGAAGATACTGCTTTATATAGCAAAACAGACTTTAGATTTAAGATTAACAACCTTTTGATAGGGGACTTATCCTCAATTACCTATATGGGTCTGCTGTAATCATCTGAACCTTCTTAAAAGTGAGAGAGAGAGAGAGAGAGAGAGAGAGAGATATAAGAAAGATATGACATCAAAGATCCAGGCTGGGCCGGGCGGTGGTGGCGCATGCCTTTAATCCCAGCATTCAGGAGGCAGAGGCAGGCCGGTCTTTGTGTGTTTGAGGCCAGCCTGGTCTACAGATCGAGATCCAGGAAAGGTGCAAAGCTACACAGGGAAACCCTGTCTCGAAAAACCAAAAAAAAAAGATCCAGGCTGTAACCATCTTCAGTTTTCAAACAGGGAAACAGTTCCTATAGCCTCGAGGAACATAATTCTGTCCAGAACCCAAAAGAACAGAAGATGGATCCATACCAAGTTTTCTAGATCCTTTTGATCCAGCAAGATCCACACCGTACTTCTGATTTTCAGAATATTAATATAGTGAATTTATGCTCTGGTTTTTTTCCCCTCTGTTTTTCGAGACAGGATTTCTTTGTGTGGCCCTGGATGTCCTGGAACTCATTTTGTAGACTAGGTTGGCCTGGAACTCACAGAAATTTGCCTGCCTCTGCCTCCTGAGTACTGGGATTAAAGGCATGTGCACCACCACACCCAGCAAATCTGTTTTTTAAACCATCGAATTTCTCATGATTTATTATGGCAGTGTTAAAAAACTAATGAGGGTATAAGATTGTCATTTTTAATGATTTTAAACAAAGCCTCACTTAACATTTGCATGCAAGCTTTTGTGTCTTTTGTTTGTTTGTTTAAAGGAAGCACCTGAGATCAGGATTGCTGTGTCATCTCTGCATCCTTGCTTGCTGACTCTGAGAGGTCCATTTGGTAGTTGCTTTGGGTTTTAGCCTTCCTAACATGTGTAGTAAAGTATATCACATTATGGTTTTAGTGTACATTTCCCTAATAACAATGGATGTTGGATTCCAGTTGCCTTTTCTATTTGCCATCTACATGTCTCCCTCAATTGAAGGTATTTTTTAATATTTTATTGTTTGAAGGTATTTTTTAATATTTTGTTTCCTATTATAATTATCTTAGTTGTTCTCTTGTTACCATAACAAAAGCAACTTAAGGAAGAAAAGTTTTATTTTGACTGGGCGCTCCAGAATGATTACAGTTCATCATGGCATGGAACCCATGGCAACTGGAGCAGGATGCTGGCCTCTCAAGTTGTATTGGCAGCTTAGAAGCAGAGAGAGATCAGGAAATGTGGCCAGCCTATAAAATCTCAAAGTGCACCTCCAGTGACACACTTCCTCTGTAAGGTCCTTTCTCTTAAAGGTTCCATAACCTTCCTAAACACTGTCACCAGTTGAGGACCATGTGTTCAAATACATGATCCTATAGGGGAAACCTCACATCAAACTACAGTTATTATATATCCCAGACAAGAAGCACTGTGATGTCCAGACTGAGCTCAACTCCTGGGCTTAAGTAATCCTCCATTAGCTTTCCAAATACCTGGGATTGTTGGCACATGCTAGCTACCTGGCTTGGATACATGTTCTTTATCAGATATGTGGCTTACAGTTACTTTCTCCACTCTGTGATTTGGCTTTTCATTGTCTTAGTCTTTTTGGAAAAAAAGAAATATTAATTTTGATGAAATCCAACTTAGCAATTATTTTTATTTGTAGATCATGTTTTAAAATTATTTTATTTATTTGGTGTGTGTGTGTGTGTGTGTGTGTGTGTGTGTGTGTGTGTGTGTATGTGTAGTAAGTGCAGGTGCAATAGCCATGGCACATGGGTAGAGGAGGTTAGAGGATAACCCTGGAAAGTTGATTCTCGTCTACTGCAGGATCCAGGGATTGAACTCAGATTGTCAGGTCTGCTGTTTCTGCTGTTTGCTTATCCTAGCATAAACCAAAAATTTTCCTGTGTTTTCCAAAGGTTTACAGATTTAGACATTCAGAAATACTATTTGCATATGATATAAAATATGGATCAAGATCATCTGTAAGCTGTTAGTTAACTGACTAACAGCATTAGTTCAAAGGCTGTCCTTTTTCCTTTAAGTTTTCTTTGTTCTTTTATATTGAGGAGTGTGGAGAGAATCCAGCACTATATATATCCTTTATTTTACCAGTTTACCTGGTTTTGCCAGTTGACCTTTGCCCTTTGAGAAAAATCAGACTGTCTTTGTCTTGTTGATCTTTTTGTTGAGAGATTTTCCTAACACTTTTCATTTGGACAAGAAATTGATTACTCTTCTTCTCCCTTTAGAAATACATTTTAAGGGCTGGCTCAGTCATCAAGAATACTTGTTGCTCTTGCAGAGGACTGGAGCTGAGTTCTCAGCACCCATGTCACTACTCCTAACTCTCTGTAACTCCAGCTCCAGGGAATCTGATACCCTTTTCTGGCCTCCTTGAGCAACTTCGTGTCACACACACACACACACACACACACACACACACACACAAACAGATGTTTCAAGCTTTTGTTAATTCACACATAGTTGTTCTTGATTAAGTTCCATAAATTTCCCCAGTGTGTTAATGTCATTTTCAAAAAACACTGTGTTGTAAGAAAGGAAAGAGTACTGTCGAGGGCCATGGTGACATCCAGCCCGAGCTGCTGCTGAGGGCCATGTCTGGGTCTGTGGCCCTGCCATAGCCAGAGTCTGTGTTGATATCCGTGGCTCCTGTTACCATCGAAGGCTATGTAGATGCTTGGGATCTGGGCCACCACCAGGGGCCATGTTGGTACCTGAGGGTCATGCTGCTGCCAGGGCTACGCTGCTCTGAGTGGCCTGTGCTGCCACGTGGGGCCATGGTGACATCTAGGCAGGGCTGCTGCTGAGGACAATCTCTGGATCCATGGCCCTACCACAGTTGCGGTCTGTGTTGATGTTTTTAGCCCGCATTGCCACCAAAGGCCACATGCTTGGGGGTCTAGACTGCCCCTTGTGGCCATGTTAGTGTCAAAGGGCCATGCTGCCACAGGGCCCTGCAGATCTGGGTGGCCTGCACTGCTATCGGGACCATGGTGTTGTCAGGCTCGAGCTGCCGAGGGCCGTGCCTGGGTCCGTGGTCCTGCTACAGCTGGGGTCTGTAGCCCATGTTACCACGGGGTGGGGGTGGGGTGGAGGGGGAGTATGTTGAAATCTGAGGGCCACACAGAGCTCGCCGGCCCTGGGAGAGCTGGCTCTACCCTATACGGGGAAGCTGGCCCTGATGACCCCGGCCCTGGGGGAGCTGGCCCTGCACTCAGGAGAGATGGGTCCACCCCTCACCATGGGCTTGGGAGAGCTGACTCCGGATGGCGTGTGTGCCGGAGAGCTATCTCCATCCCTCGCCTGAGGGGGTCAATCCCAGCCGAGGCCCGGACTGACCAACTTAGCTGCCAACCAGGCCCACATCCAGTGCTTTGAGTTGGCCCATCCCAACATCTACCCCATCTATGACCTGCTGGAGCTCTCTGAGGGACTGGTCCTGTGGAACCATAGCTGCAGGATCTCCACGACTTGGGCAACAACAGGGTATCTGATGAGTTTTGGTGAGGGTCCAGTACTGATGGTGTACCAGAAGCCAGAGGCCTTGAACCCGACCAACAACTCATTACAGTGAACATTTGTAAGTAAAGCTGTTTGGACGAAAGGGTCTATCTACTGCAGGACACACCCCAGCCCCAGTGCCACGAAGACAAATGAAGAGGTGATGGAGGGGCAGGAAAGATGGAGGAGTGAAGTGGGTTGCCTTTTTTAATATTTTTAGTTTTTTATTTTTTGGGGCGGCACTGTAAGGGTGAAGGGTGGATATGGAAGGACTGAGAAATGAGGGAGATTGGGGTGCAGGATGTGAAATTCCCTAAGGATCAATAAAAATTATTATTATTTTAAAGAGGGAGTAGTGTCATGTAAAAGAAAGTTGGGCTTATGTCAGTTTGAGAACGTAAGTTAGGGCTGCAAATAGAGTCCTCTTATAACAAGGTCATTGATTGTAAATTAATCTGTGTTAGAGAAAGAATGCAGGTGGAGAAGAGAATTAGGAAAGTAAAAATAAAATTAAGCTTATTCCTAACTTGTTTTAAATAGAATCACAAAGATCATGGTAGACTCTTAGTCAGACTGGCTTTGTCGTGTGTTTTCTCCCTTAAGTTCTCTTCATTCTCCAGTTGTTTACTCTAATAGTCTTAGTTTTAAAGTGTTTAGTACAAAGTACAGTCAAATAGCCTTTAAATATCAATAACAGGTTTTTTTCTTAGTTTTTCCTAGTTTGGGCAACTAGCATATTTTATTATTATAAAGTAGACTCAGACTTCTTATAAACCTGAAAGAGAGAAATATATGCATGCTGTAGTGTTCTTAGACTTTAACATGTTTTCGTGAATCTCTTGTTTTCTCTACTGTTTAGTGAAAAATTTTAAGTTGTGTTAAAGAACTAAACCTGTGTGACAATTTTAGTTGTGAAATTCATTTACAATTATCTAGTATTAGTTTTGATTTGTATTTATTTTATTTGCTTGTTTATTTTTAGACAAGTTCAGGCTGGCCTTGAACTTTTGGCAGTCCTCCTGTCCCTTCCTCTTTGAGGGCTAGGACTACAGGCGTGCATCACCGTGCTCTGCTTAGTACCGATTTTTAAGTTTTAAATCGTTAAGAGCTACTTCTGATTAAAAAAAAAAACACAAAAACTGTCTTTTCATGTTTCTGCCACAGGGTGGTGTACTGTAGCTATTTATGGAAATTCTGTTTTGTGACTTCAATAGCCTGATCAAACCTAACTTAAAATAGAATTTTATGTATATTCTCATTGGGCATGCAAATAAATTGTTTATAACAGTAGATAATCTTTAAAGAGTCTTATTTGAAGACTATTTTAGAGACTTTGATCAGTTTTTATTGCATTTGTGCTTAAACATTTTATTTGGAAGTAATTTTAGACTAAATTCATTGTAAAAATCAGACTAGTAAAGGTGAAATCCTTAAAGCGTTTATCTAGATTTACTTTTCATTAACATTTTATCCTTTTTACACACCTTTTATTTATATATACATATACTTTAAAAAAGTTTAATATTTTTGTGTATGTGTGTATGATGTATGTATGTCTGCATATGTGTGGAGGTCAAAGAACAAGTATTTCCTCTCCTATGTTTACATGGGTTCCAGAGATTGAACTCAGGGTGGCAAGCACCTTTACCTGCTGAGCCGTTTCTCAGGACCTACATGTGTAATTTTTGTGTCTGAATGAACATTTGATGCTTAAGTCATCTTGTGATGTGACACATTATCCCTAAATGCAACATTATGTGTTCAAAGGAACAGTCCTAGCCTTTATATAACTGTGAGTATCAATTTCAGGAAATTTAACATTCATAAAAGGCTTTTATCTGTCTACCATCAGTATCTCAATTTCTCTTGATTCAGTTCACTTCAGCCCTTATTCACCCTCTAGTCCGGTCATTTGTAATATTTAATTGTCATGACTATTTAGATTCCTTGACCTGAAATATTTCCATAGCCTTTTGTCTTTCTTAAAAAAACGTTGAACTTCCCGTACCGAAAAGCATTATTCATTTCAATAATGGGTTTGTCTGATGACTCATCATGCTATAGGCTACACATTCTCAGCTAGATTGCAGAGGTTTTCTTGTGTCATCTTTGGAGTATTATATATGTCCTATATACTTTTTACCAGTGCTACCATATTTTGTTGGTGGTAATTTTGGTACATTAATGTTAATTAAACTTAAAAATACTGATACTTAAAAGCATAAAGATTACATATTTTAATGGAATACTTTGTCATATTTTGATACGAATGCATATTTTTGTGGTTTTAAGTACGTGTGGGTAGCTAAAGAATTATGTGCCATTTGAGGATGTATAAAAATGTTTTCTGTAAAGGTTGATCAGTGCTTGGGGTAGATAATATCTGAGTTTATTAGGATGCTTGAGGTAGAACATTTTAACTTTATTCCTTGCAAAACTCTGCATTTTATCTCTGAATTACCAAGGAGAATTTTTGATACCCTCCTTGCGACTTGCCAGTCATTATAGTGAAAGAATACAATACGAGTAGGTGACATTTGATAGCAAAGAAACATTAAAAATGGAGTCATGGCAACTACAAATCTCATAGAAGTTATTATTAGTACCAGAGCCAAATAATTTTTTTTTTAGATAGATATAGCTATTTCTGCCTCATCCTCCCATGTGGTGGAATGATAGATGTGCACCACCATGCCTGGTTCCAAAAACATGATTTTATAGTCTCTGTTTGAGTTTGGGTTTGTAATTGTGATTTGTTAATGCAAAACAAATACATACTTGCCAAATACATTGATTGTAAAGAATAAACTTGGCAAAGAAATACTTGCAGTTCTGTTTTATTCTTAGGTTACTTGAAAGACTTGTGCTACACTGATAACTAGATAAAATAATTTTGTGACTAGCAACATTTCCCAAATTATTCCTGTAATGCTTCTTTCAGGATACCAATAAAAATTCTCAGAAGGAAATAGTTATCTGATTTGAGAAGGTCATTGCTTATCTCACTTGAATATTCACAAATAGTATCTTAACTCTGTTGAAAAGGTGTTTGTAACATCAGCACTGAGATGGTACAGCACTGTTCAACTCTGCTGCAAGTTGTACAGGGAAACTTTTTGCATGTTCTTATATTTAATCTATTTACTTTGATTATATATATATATGTATATATATACATATCAAATGTATTTTCCACATACAGTAGACATCAAAGCACTTGAGGTATGAAATTAGAAGAATATAAAGTAATTTGAATGCTAAAATGCCCATTACATTTAACTGTGAAAACTGGAAAATTATTGGATACTGCTGTGCGTTGTGATTTCTTCCATCAGTTTCCCTACAGAGTTTTTGGGGAAAAAATTTCATCCATGTTCCCCTAGGTTTTCTCCTTGATTTTACAAAGAAGTACATCACATAAATTATTTCTCTATAATTGCTTCTTTTGACACATGTATACACGGTTCTGACTTCCCCTAGTACTAAATTATACCCTGGGGCTTGGAATTCACCCTGTCTCCCTGGTACCTAGCATAGTTCTAAGAATTTGGACAGTAAATGATTGAATCCAGTTTGTAAAGTTTTTATTTTTATTGCTTAGGCAAGACACCTGTGTAGATTCTGCTTCATCCCTGAGAGAGAGCAAACAACCAGAAGGTTTGGAATCAAAGCAAGGTATGGATCAAATCCTTAATTTTATGTGGCTTTTACCAATAGTAAATTTCCAGTTTGAAAATTCACCCCGTTTTACAGAGGGAAATGGAGTACCCTATTTGTCCATGAGCATGTCTTCTTAGCTACTGGGTGACCTGAGTGTTGTGTGGTTGGCTACAGATGCCACCAGAAAGGTTTTACCATCTTGAATGGTTTTTATTTTAGTGATTTCTATTGTGTATTTTCAGTTGCAAGATGGAAGTAAGTTAGCTGGGTGTCTCTGGGTTATATGTGGAACAAAGATGATAACTTTGTAGGATAACTACCCTTCCTCCCTTTGCCAAGATATTTTTCCTTAATTACTCTCTTCTTTAGAGAAGAATTTCCTTTCTTTAAATTGGTTTTGACATAATAAGCTAGTAGATATAAAGTGGTAACTTTAATTTATTTAAGCCTTATATATCAATAGGGCTCATAATTTAAATGCTTTAAAAAATTCTTATCTTCATTAGAAAAGTTTTATTTATTTTTCACATATCATCTCTTGTTTTTTCTGTTCATTAAAATGACTTAAAATTTCTGTAAAACTTGAGCTATAGGAACTTCTCAGTAGAGAGAAGCAGGTTTTTATTTCTTTTAGGCAGAAGTCCTGAAACTTCACTTTGTTAATTGATAATAGATTAACAAAGTAAAAAATGTATAATTTTGTAATCTGTTTGTTATGTATATTTATTATATACACAATCTAGATTTTAAAAATGCATTGATGTTTATTAATATTTCTGATGCTTTTGGAAATTGTCCAATGCTTTTTAGAAATTCTCTAGTATTAGGCTCATAAGTAGCCAAACAAAATTATATATTTGTACTTTGACTACTGAGTATCCTCACAGATAGAAACTGAGATTTGGTTCATCAGCATTTCTTTGTCATAGAAATACAAGCTATAAACACATTGTTATCAGTTAGTATAACTATGATCATCCAACCCTCTTTACACTTCACATATAATTAGACCACAGTGCTATTGTATCTTTTCTTTTTATTTGTGAGACAGAGTCCTACTTTGTAGCCAGGCTAGCCTTCAACTCCTGCTCCTCTTGCCTTTGCCTCAGGAGTGTTGTAAATAGGCATATAACCACCACACTCAGCCTGCTATTACCACTCTCCTTTGTTCCCAAAGTTCTTGGTATTGACTGAGCAAAGAGAATGTGAGTATGCTATTAGATTATCTAGGGGAAAATACGATCATATGAAGAATAGAAAAGGCTAAAATAAGGCAGGTTGATTCTGGTGCCAGTAGAAAAGAAGCCAGAAACTGCACTGCACAATTTACACCAAGGCTAATTTTCTAAGGGAAGATGTATTTTGACTCCATGTTCAGATGCCCAGAGTTCTTAAGAACTCCATTGTAGTACAAATAGCCTGTTTTGCTGTGATTTTCCTACAAGAAGTAACTCTAATCATTTGAAAACTAGCTATGGAAAAGCCAAGAGGAAGAGAAAGGACCCAAGTAGCAATATGCCAGAAAAACTATGCATTTTGTTTTTATATACTGAGTTTCTCACATAAGCATGGAGAGCACAGTCTTGGCAATAGCCACACATAAGAAAGGTGAGGTCAGAGCATAAAAGGGCTACTGTGCAAAACAGTTTGTGGAAGATAGTAACTAATCTGAAGAAATTTACATTTTCAGCATTTTTTGTTGTTCTTGTTGGTTTTCGTCCTTTTTCATGTATAAGGATGGAACCCACA
The DNA here is from genome assembly GCA_902168405.1 of Peromyscus aztecus. NCBI lineage: Eukaryota > Metazoa > Chordata > Mammalia > Rodentia > Cricetidae > Peromyscus > Peromyscus aztecus. The sequence goes on from CABHPQ010145700.1 coordinate 35,458, forward strand.
AAGAATTCATGTATGCTAAGCAAGTGGTCTACCATTGAATCACAATCCAGTTCCACCCCCTTGTAAAAGAAAACAGAAGTAAAGTTGTTTTTAAGAAAATGTTCCTAAGTAAAATATAAAATGCCTTGCTGCCTAGTAGGATAAGAATGCATTATCTGGAAGTTTTATTTATGCAGAACATCTTTTGTGTAAATTCTGGAAAAACCGGTCTGAACCAGATTGTAAGTAAGTAACTTCATGGGGTTACCTAAGAAACTATGGTTTATTAGGAAATAGAAATTCTTCAGGATAAAAAAAAAAAATAGCGCCCCCCCTTTTCTAAATGGAAAAAAATGTTTTCTATTTGTAATTTGCAAAACTCTGAAAATGTAATGGTATATCTGGAACTTTTCCTACACAGTTAGCCATTCTGCTCACGATAAGCTTAGTAAAAATAAAACAACGCTGGGTAGTGGTGGCGCATTCCTTTAATCCCAGTACTCGGGAGGCAGAGGCAGGAGGAGCTCTATGAGTTTGAGGCTGCCTGGGCTACAGAGCAAGTTCCAGGACAGCCAAAGCTACCTAGAGAAACAAACCCTGTCTAGAAAAAAACAAAACAGAACAAAAGAATGTAACACTCCTTGGAAATGCATTGTCATTTTAATGGCTTGACTATTTAAGATTAATCATTCAAGTTTAGTTAGTTCTATAGTTCAGTAGACCAAAATATGAAGTAGCATTGAGTTTTCTGTTTGTTCTTTCAGGATAAATCTTATTATGAGGTATTATTTCTGTATGGAACAGACATGTAATTTAAATTACCTTTTTGATTTTTTTTCAGTTTCTAAAAGGCTGAAGTATTATTTGAGTAGTTATCCAGGTAGGAGTTGGACATTCACTCTCAGTTAAGTTGGTATTTCTTTGTTAAGTACTGATAGGAAGTAGCATTTTTGAAACTAGCAGTGCTAAAGATGAATATTGAATTCATAAATAACCTCTACCGTACTGATGCTAATAACTAGAGATCTACTTTTACCATGAAAATATTTATATGCAGGTATAATATTGTTTGATTGATTTGAACTGTAACAAAATTAAAACTCTTCTGTTAGAAATTATTTCTTAAATCATTCATTCTCAGCCAGAGGGTAGTTATATGAGGAGATATATCAATTACAGTTTTGTCTTTTAACACAACCATGTGTATGTGTATACATGAGTATGCACCTGTGTAAGTAAGCTTATCGTGAGCTTGAGATCTTAAGATTTCCTAGAATATCAGTTATTGTATTGTTGAAAAGACTTAGTGCTGCTTTTTAAAATAGACATGGTGTGTTTAAATTTAAAAAATGGATCATTTTGCTATAGATCAAAAAATGAAAATTTCTATTTAATGAAGATAATGTGTCGAAAACATTTTGAAACTTTTAAACACATCTTTGGTAGTGTAATGAGTTATTTTCCTACAGACTTATTTATGAGAACATTCAGCAATATTAAAACACAGGTCTGTGTTTAAATTATTCATGTCTTCGGGATATGTGTGGTTTACAGATATTGTAACTTCAAAAATTAAGTAAAATCTATGCTTACATTACTTCTTTAAAGTAATGTTAACAAAATTAAAATCACACTTGAGAAAGTATTTATTTTAAAACCTTTGAAAAGTTGTCAACTAGAAAAGTGATTAGTTTGTTCTGTATTTCTTATAAGCATGAAAATAGAGTAGACAAAAATATCACTAGTTAAAATTTTGGAGTTTATTTCTAATTATCAGAGGTATCAGAAGATGCATTGGATTGCCTCAAGTTCCTATAATGGAAGGCGCTTGACTGAAGATTGCATAAACCACCACCTGGTGGTGCTGTTGTACAGCAAACTGAAGAACTGCTGGCTGGCCTTTTTCTTGAAGTTTCTTTTAAATTGCCAGGTTTTAGAAAGACCAGTGCCTACTGCATTGTTTGTACTTGGGCAGAGTGTTGAATATGTTTTCTTACTTTGTTTAATGGTAGAGTGAACTATACAAACTTTTCTTCTATTATCTCTACATTTTTTTGTTGTTGTTACATTAGAAAAAAAGGATGCTTGATTTAGTCATTAGTCTATTTGATGATTCTTTGAAATATATTCACTGGAATCTAGGTGTTAAAATGAATAATATAACCATACAGTACATAAAATTATCAGTGTCAGTAAGGCTGTATTTTACTTGGAATCGTATACATTTGTTTGTTTTTTCTTTTTCAAATGAAATTGGAGAAATACATATACACATAGAATATGCACATAAGATTTGTGCTGTGGTTAGGCTCAGATCTTACCACTAAATCTGATTGGCTCTTATAGCTGTAGCTTAGCTTTTGAATTCATGAGTTAATGAGTACTAGACAGCATTAGGATGACTTGGCTGTGCTAGGAGAGTGGCTCAGTAGGAGAGCACTCGCCTAGCGTATGCAAGGCCCTGGGTTTGATTTCCAGCACTGCAAAAAAAAGTTAATGAAAGCTTGAAGAATTTGAAAGTCAGGCTTTAATAGGAATAATATGTAAGGCAAGCTTTAATAGGAACAAACTGTTCGTCAGTGGTTAAGCTATGTGGTGAATGCTTTTATTTTTAAATGAGCTTTCAGCATTCAGACCAGTGGTCACCAATAACGTATGCTTACCGTATTTCCAGAGTTAGAGGAAGAAATGCCAAAATTTATATAGTAAATTAATAGTAGAAGCTAATTATGTTTTAAATCTTTCCCCTTAATCTTTTTGATTTTATATATATATGTGTATATATACATACATACATATAAGATGTCTATATAATTATAATGGTATAAATCAGTTTATAAGGATAAAATATATGTGTTAGAGCAGGTGTTTAAAAATGCTTTCCTTACAGACAGGCTGACAGAATTACAAAGGGACTATCAAAGAATTACAGGGACTAGAGAATGGAGAGATGCTAGCAGCGGTTCTCAACCTCCCTGACACTGTGACCCTTTAACACAGTTCCTCATGTTGTGGGGACTCCTCATCATAAAATTACTTTGTTGCGACTTCTTCATAACTGTAATTTGCTGCTGTTTTTTAATGTATGAATTTTAATGTAAGTATGTGATATGCAGGATATCTGGTATGAGACCCCCGAGGGAGTGTGACCCACATGTTGAGAAGCAGGTTGTCCAGCAGCTAGACAAAGGGAAGAAAGTGTCAATGAAGCAGCTTTTGTCTCAGATGAAGTTCTGGAGGTCTGTAGTATAGCATCATGATTATACATCAGCATGTTGACTGGACTCTTGAAAATGGCTGAGAGAACAGATCCCAAATGTATGATGGGGTAGTCATATTGTAGCTTAATTTAATTATGCTACAATACATAGATATGGCAAACACCATGCCATGTGCCATGTCTCTTTTGCCTGCCAGTCATACCTTAAAACTAGGGGAAAATAATTGAAAATGGCTTACTTATTTTTTTATTTCTAACATTTTTAAAGTTATATAAAATATTTTGTTGTCATTTAGAAGAATTAAGCATAACACTTGGTGAGGTCATTTGAATTCTTAAGAGGAGGGGTATTTAGATAAAAACAAGTAATTCTTGATCTTGCTGCCATTGTTGATCTAACACAGTTCTACACTGGGAAAAAATAAAATAGTAGATAGAGATTAAGACCAAAGATCATGAATGAGTGGATTTGCAGGTACAGAGGCATCAAGAACCAGCCGAGGCAGTACATGTTTGTAATCCCAGCATTGTAGGCTGAGGCTGCAGGAGAACAAATTCCAGGCCAGCCTGGGCTAAATAGTAGGATCCTATCTCTAAAGAGGAGTAAAAGGTTGAGCTTTGCTAAAAAGAACTTCACACATATAGATGAAACCAGTTATGGAAAGTTATGGGAAATCAGATGCCACCAGTGGTGTTTATTCTTAGACAGGAAGAGAAAGGCCACCAGCTAATGAAGTAGCATTTGTTGCCTGTGCATTTTAAATTATCTTCCTTGTATGTATTGCCACAGAAATCTCTGGATTGGCAAAGGAACTCCTTAGAAGACCTACGTGCGTTTGTGGTGTGAGTGTTAAAGAGCCGTAGAATGAGAAGAAAGTTGTACAAAGAAGTCTGGAGTTGCGAGCACTCCAAAATAGTGTGTACTATTTTATTTTTAAAAGCCATGTCTAATTACTTTTCTTCTGAGCTATTGTTTTGTGTTCTTAACCAGCTTTGACAAGTAAGTAGTCATGCAGATTCTGACTGTGGACTTAACGTCTTTAAAGGGTTGGTCAAGTAAGAAGAGTTGTGGTGTAAGCCAACCTGGCAAGACCTATTTCTTCCCACCCCCAGAAAAAAGAAATTGTTCTTTTTTTTTTTTCCATTTCTTTGAACTTTTTTACACATCATTGCTAGAAATTGAAACAATGTTCTTCCTACTTTAAAAAATTATGATTGTTATTTTTATTATTTTTCTGAGACTGGATCTCACTATGTAGTCCCGCCTACCTGGAACTTACTATGTAGACCAGGCTAGCCTAGAACTCATAGAAATCTAACTTCTTCAGCCTCTCAGATACTAAGATTAAAGGCTTGTGCCACCATGCCCAGCCTCCCCTAAATTACTTGTTATTTTTTTTCTTGGTGTGGTATATATGCATATGTATAAGCATAGTCACATGTGAGTGGTCACGTGTGTGTGCGCGTGCGCGTACGCATGTGTGTCTTATGTATTCCTCTGTTACTTTCCACATTTTAGTTATTGAGGCAGTGATCTCTCAGTTGAACCAGGCGCTCACTGATTGTCTAGATTAGCTAGCCAGCTTATTCTGGAGATTGTCTGTCTCTGCCTCCTGTGTGGTCACCATGAGTGGCTGCCATGCCTGGCTGGCTTTTACATGGGTTCTGATGACTCACACTTTGGTCCTCATGCTTATTTGGTAAGAACCTTATTCCCAGCTACCTTTCCTACTCTTTAATTCATCTCTTTCTATGGGCAATAGTTGAATGAAATAATGAAAATTACATTTTATATACTTACTTAGTTTTTGTATCTTTTGAAGTGTAAGAATTTTCTACATTAAAAAATAAATTGTCAAGAATTTTGGACACATAATGTCTTACCATTTAATATTGGAGATAGGTTTATATTACGTAGCCCAGGTATGGTTCTCCTATCTCTGCCTCTGAGTACTGGGATTATAGGCTTGGGCCACCATGCCTGCCTTGTTTCATGGAGAATGAAATTACGGAAGGTTTGATTTAGTATACTGAGAAAAGTTTACTTCCTTGGTTCCTTAAGTTATGTCCATTTTAAGCATTTGATTCTGTGATATGTTTCCTAGGATTCTTAAGGCAGTTAATTCAGAGGTTGCATAGTGCAAATTTTCAGCACATACTTGGATCCTGTTAGGTACAGTGGGTGCTTTAAGTCATCAAACACTTCCCACCTCAGCCTAATGAGTAGGTAGGGAGCAGTGGTATGCACCCGTCTTAGATGTGGTTTGGTGTGTACAGGTGCATGTGTAGGTATATAGGTGTCAGAGGTCAACCCTCGGGTGTTTTTCGCATGTCACCCTCCTTGTTTTCTTATGAGACAAGGTCTCTCATTTGGCATGGAGCTTGCCAATTAGGTTAGGTTGACTGGCCAGGAACCCCCCAGCGACCCACCTTTCTCTGTCTCCCCAGTGCTGGGATTACAGGTGCATGTGCTACCCTGGCTAGGGTTTTTTTTTTTTTTTTGTTTTGTTTTTTGTTTTTTTTTTAAAAGCATGGGTTATAGGGATCTGGGTTATAGGGATATAGCTTAGATGCTCACGCTTACATGACACTTTACCAGCAGAACTGTCTCCCAAGTGTGGCTGTTTTTGCATCTGACTTACAGTCATTAGTTCTTCTGAGACCTTTTGGATTATCAAAAGAGCACATTAATTGGTAACCCAGTACTAAATGGTCTACCCTGAAAACATACATACAAGTAATATTATACAAACCGAACAGGATGTATTTATGTGTTTAGGATTATATGTGTATATACATATACATAGTGAATACATATACATACATTCATGTAACAATTAGTGAAAAAGTTCATGAATTGTAAGAGAACAAGGAGGGGTATATAGGAGGGCTTGGAGGGAGGAAAGGGAAAAGAGAAATGATGTTATTATATTACAGTCTCAAAAAATAAAGGACATAATATTTAAAATGAGTTTTCAGTGCCTTTTGGTTTGTCTATTTTAAAATTTTGGAACTGATCTCTTCACCTAACACAGTGTTATTTAGTGCTAGGCACTAGGGCTAAAGAGATAAATAAACTGTCCCTGGCCTGGAAAGAACTTAAAAAAGGAAACAGATGTATACTTGTTTTTTTTTTT
>CABHPQ010145701.1:0-32568 GCA_902168405.1 Peromyscus aztecus
CTCCACATATTCACCAGAGATATATACTTATTTAAATGAGTATACACTCATATGTGAGCAGATAGCTTGCTAAGTGTTAGACTTAAAATTTTAAGCAATCAAATGATATAACAGAAGTAAGAAAAAATCTGAGATATATTTGAGGGATGCTTATGATTTTAGTTTTGTGTGGAACAGACTTTTTGGGGAAAGTATCTAATGAGGTTTAAGGGATAATCCGCACAACTGGGAACATTTAAATAATGAAATATCTCCAGTTTATAGCAGGGTGTGTGCAAGATGTTTTCAAAGAAGATAAGGCTCACAAATATATAGGTACCAAGCATATTTACATCAGACACGTGTAAATCAGAGGCATCTAACTCAATGCATTCTAAAAGTAAGAATTCATCATATATGAAATTTTAAAAAATTCTTAAGCCATTAGAGAAATGCAAAAACTAAAGAGAGAGTCTTGCTCCAAGCGGAAAAGCTAGCATCAAAAAGAGAAGTGAAAACAAATACTGTGAGAGATGAAGAGGAAAGCCACCTTTATGTACTGATGGTTTAAATTAGTGTAGACTTTACAGAAGTTAGTATGGAGGTTCATGATAAAAGGTTATAAAGGTAGAACCAACATGTATTTCTGCTCTCCCACTGCTGGCACACGCCTGAAGGAATCTATGTCTGGAGACCTCAGTGATATCTGCCCCACTTACTGCAACATGATTATGACAGTCAAGTTGTGGAACCAGCCTAGGTTAGCCATCAACAGAGGAATGAGTAAAGAATTATATACACAATAGAGTTTTGTGTATTTTTTTGTGATTTGCATGGTGCTTAATTCAACTATAAAGAAGCATGAATTGATATCATTTGCAAGAAAAGTAGATAGAACTGGGGATTTTCATATTAGGTGAAATAAGCCAAATGTTTAAAAACAAATTTATATTATGTCTCATTTGGAGAATCTTTCTATCTATCTATCTATCTATCTATCTATCTATCTATCTATCTATCTATCTACCTTTTTTCTTTCTCTTTCTTTCTTTCTTTCTTTCTTTCATCTATCATCTATTTATTCATAAATCCACTTTGATAATGTTCATTTGTCTATTATCTATATCCAACTGTCTAATTATTTATATGCCCATCTTTCTGTCACCAATTTATGAACTACTGCACAAGAATTAAGAGGGTATTGTTGAGAAAGAGGAAGGAACCAGTGGGAGAGGAGAGGAATATGAGCAATATAACTTAATGGGGGTGTTGAACATGAGCAAAATATATGATATACATACATGCAAATATTATGAAATACAAATAGATGTTAGTAATGCTTCAAAACAGACAGACAGAGTGTTCACAGTGCAGTATTTGTCTGTTTACTAGGGAGGCAGTTATGCTCCTGAGGAAATTACAATGGACCCACCGCCTGCTTTATTTCCCTCAAAAGAACCCTCAAAACCTCAACTCTTCTGACCTCCTGATAATTGGGGGAAAGTGTATCACAACAGCTTTACTTCTTTCCCTACTTGTCATTGTACAGCTAACTAGGTTCAATCCAAGACTGCCCTGTCTATAGGGCTGACAAGAGGACAAAGAAATGGTGAATTCTGGTGCTTCTAGTTGCATAAGCTTTTGCAATGGCCCTCATGCCATCTGTTATTAAACTACGTCAGTGTGCAAGATGTTCATTGCACATCTTCCTGAGAGGTGTGTGCTGCTTACACCAGTATCTTTACTTTTCTGGCAACCTAATTTTGTAGTCCTGAATGAGCTACCTGACAGAAACAGTTACAGAAGTTTTACATATTGAAACTATATTACTTAATGATAATAGCATTTGCTACTCTAGTATAAATACAAAACATGAAGTTCAATGTTCTAAGATGCGCATGCCTATAGCATAAACTGAAAGGAAGGAGAACACAGGGCAACCTCTTGTAAAGCCAAATATTGGCTTCTTTGAATAACACCTTTCAACTTTTACTCAGCAGTGCACTGTCTAATATAAGATGCTATCAATTAGTGGCATAACTCTTCAAAACACAGCAGAGTAGCCTCTCAAGCAAATAAATAAATTTGGCAAGAAAAAAACAAATCAATTATTGGATGCAAGTAGCAGGGGGAAATCAAATATACAAAAGAATGGTTTTGAGACATGCTTCCAAGGTGAAAAGGACTGTCAGATGTCATGTAAGAGCTGAGATTATGACACAGTGGAAAACATAGTTACTCTCATCACAAATAGAAATCACAGCTATCAAGTGATAATATCACATAAAATAAAACCATATCATAAGATATCAACGTGAAATTATTGCCGTATGTTTTACTTAAACTTGAATAACACTGTGCTGAGGATAAATCAGTTCATTTTCAGGAGGAGAAATGTTTGACTACATTGCCTTCTGTTGTCACCAAATGCTATAATAAAGGAATTTTTATTAACTTTTTAATTAATTGATATCTCATGAACTACTTGGCGGGTGAAGAGAACTACAGTGCTTTTGTGCTATCAGAGTATGATTACTTACCTGGCAAGGAAGGAGAATACTGTGCATGGTTTTGAAGGATTACAGAAAAACACTAAATCACATGTTCTTTTCCTTATGAACAACAGATCTTGACTCAGAGTTGAAGGATAGTGAAAAAGTCAGGCCCAGTCATTTCAGTATCCAGATTTTTAATTACAGTTACTAATTTGTCTGTGTGCATCTGTATGTGTTTGAATGTGTAGGTGCATTTGCGGCGTGGCAAACATGTGGGGTCAATGGATAATTTGTAGGAGTCTAGATCTAATCCCACCCTGTGGACCTCAGGGGTTTACCTTGGGGCTTTAGGCTTGGCAGCAAGCACCTTTACCCACTGATCTATCTCAGTGGACCTCATACCCACATTATAAAGCATGCTATTTGAGCAAATGCACAGACAATATAAGATTTTATCTTCCATACTCAGTGTAGTAGCTATCATATGCTAAGTTCTCAAATAGGTATTATGAAATGATGAATAGGATTTTATCAACGTTTTAAAGCAGAAAGCTGCTAAAGAATATTTTTTAATGATTCATTTCACTGATTTAAGTAGCTGTATGAACTAGGCAATGGTGGCACATGCCTTTACTACCAAAACTTGAGAGGCAGCGGTGGGTGGATCTCTGAGTTCAAGGCCAGAATGGTCTACAGAACAAGTTCCATACAGCCAAGGCTACACAGAGAAATCTTGTCTTCAAAATTGCCCCCAAAAGTGGTTATATGAAATGATACATTGAACATCATTGATAATGAGCTTATCCTTTCTCATCACAAATGGGATATCACAATTTATATTGGCACAAACAGAGATGGTTACTTGAATTTTATTATAAAAATGTGTAAATATTTTTAATCTCTGAAAATTTCAAAATTGTCTAACATTAAAGAACAATTGAATTATTTGAACATGCTATTCTGATATTTTTAAATTAATTAATTAGTTTTTGCAACTCACTGAGTCAAATTTGTGCTTATCATTTATGCATTGGTGTAGGTCCATGCATTAGGCCATGAACAACCTATTAGAGGTCATACTGGTGCAGAAAGCTTACATCCCCTTCCATCAACTGTGAATTACTTCCCAACTATGGGTGTGGCCTCAGGCGCTTTCCCCTCGTCTATTCAGGATAGCTGGCTACCTCAATCCTACTTAGGACTTTTGTAGACAACCATACTGTTGTAAGTTACTGTGTGCAATGTCCTTGTCATGTCCAAAAGATAGTGTTTTCTACAGACCTCCCCAATCTCTGACTCTTATGATCTTTTTTTTTTTTAGTCTCTTCTACAATGTTCCATGAGGATGGGCTATGAAATATCACACATTTTAGCACTGAGGATTAGAATAAAAATTTCTAGGTAGAAAGGCTGGCTTCTATTCATAACTCATGTTTTTCCTGCTTTGTTCTCTTGGATGTTGGGGTTACAGGTATACCAGGTCACTCCACCTGGTTTTATATATCAATTTTTAAGCTGATCAAATAATACTTCTAGTGGCTACTGGCCAAGGGCATGACAGTCTCAACAGTGTAATTTTCTTTACTTTTACTGACATATTTCAGTACACAGTCTGTGTTCAGAACACGGCCGTGTTCTTCCCAATAAAGACTTATCCTTTTTTTAATTATCCAGCACGGGTTCCCCTTGGAGAAAGCATTAGATTCCAAAGCTCAGTCCACATATAACAGGAGGTTTGTCTTGAGTGTAAACTTTCTGAAAAGCAGGTGGCCAGCCATGATTACTTACAGTCCCTTTAACTTCAGGTCAATAGCAATTGGTTAAGAAGTCAATTTGTGATCAAGGAGTTTCCTAGATAATGAGGAGAAACGAACCCCCTTCTTTCCTCCATGATGAATTTTTTAAGAGGATAATCTTCTTGTTACCAACTTAAAAACGAGCAGCTTGGGAACGGAGTCTGTCAATAAAATGTAAGAAATTGATTTTTGAAACTGAATTAGTCTTGTGTCAGTAATTCTTGTGTCTGGCAGCACCTGCCCACAGTGCTGAGTGTAGAAAGAGGCCCCAGTGAGCAAAACAGTGGAGAATTTCATCAGGATCAGAGGAAGGTAGAAATAAGCAGCCAGCACAGAGCTGGTCGTATCAAGTTTCTGAGGGAACTGAAGGAGAATCTTGCATATTTACTGCTGTTTGGACACCTGCTCTTTCTTGTTTCTTCTCAGTGTCAGATTTTTACAAGCAAATCACTTATGATTTGTTAACATAGGAGCTTAGCTAGAATGACTCTGTCTGGGCCTATTTTACAATGTCAAGAATGAAGAAAGAGATATGGGAAATAAAGATCTTCATCATGTTCTAACTGCTACTGAAAAATGTGAGAAAGTGTGTGGTTCAGTTCAATCAGTATTTGCAAGCACTTTTTAGTTACTTTTTTCCCTTTGGTTGTGATGTTGTGTGATTGAAAACCTAGTAGATTTTTCACAATGAATAGCCAGAATCTGGACTCAGTCTAAACACATTTAAATGCTGGCCCCACACTTTTTTTTGTTGTATAGACCTGTAAAAGTTTTTTTTTTTTTTTAACTTCTCAGCATCTCAGGTTTATCAACTATAAAAAATGAATATTTACTTTATAGAACTGCTGTGATAATTAAGAGGTAGTATATGCAAATTATGTAAAATCTCAGTTTACTTGGCATGTCTTAAGTATTTATCAATGCTAATAATTTTATTGCGCATTACTATTCACATATGAGTAGAAGAATGTAAGGTGACTACATACACCACAATCTCAACAAGAATGTTAAAAACTTTCAAGTTTTAGGGATGGGAGAAATGGCTCAGTGGTTAAGGGCACCCCCTGCTCTTCCACAGTACCCAGGTTTGATTCTTCGCATCCACATACAGCTAACCTGTAACTCCGGTTCCAGGAGATTTGACACACCTCTCCTGTACTCCCAGGAACTGCATGCATGAGGTGCACAGACATACATGAAGGCAAAACACTTATACACATAAAATAAAAATAATTTAAAAACTTTCAAATTTTCAATAGTTTGATTGTCTTATAATTTTTGGAGTTTCCTATATATTCTTCACCCAATGTTCATTGATGAAGAAGGCCATGCCTCACCAAGTGGTTCAAAGTGAAGATGGCTGTCCAAGAGAGTAAGCTGCTCTGAGTGGAGAAGGACTCTTGTAAAGTTTCATGTATGTAAAGGAGGTCTGTGCATCATTTACATCAGAGACTTCTTTGCATATCTACATCTCAGGGGAAAGCCCCGATACTCTGCTCACCATATAGCTGTCTGTTTTAATAAGTGAATTAAGTGAATTTTAAGTGTGGTGCAGAGCACAACATATGAAGCTAGTGAAATGTGGGTTGTGATTTACAATAGAAGTCATGCATCACCTGTTTAAATAGAGATAGTTTGGCAAAAGATTCCAGTTAAGTTTTATTTATATTACTGATAGCATGAAAATGATTATATGAAATAAATAAAATATTGTGTTCTATTTGTTTAAAGTATAATACTGCAAAGGTGGAAGGTTTCATAATTCCAATAGAAAATCAACAAAATTCTTTCAAATTTACACTCAATTTAATCAAAACCCAGGTAAAACTATTATGTAAAACAATGGTTTTGTAACACCCATATCCAAAATTAATTATCCATCTACCTGTGTGTATTTCCTATGGCTTTTAAGTTTTATAAATTACAATTTTATACATCTTAGGAATCCACATGGGATATTAGTTTAGAATTAAATGGGAAATAATGCCAAGCTCTTTGCTTCTATATATAAATTGATTTTTAACAGTCTACATCAAACTGCAGACTTTTAAATGATGATTTTTTTTAATGTGTAATACCTCTCTGTGCTAAATATATCTAGTTTCTGTCAAGTGGCTACTTAAAAAGGAAGCATTATTGATTTAGTAAGTAGTTCAAAGTTGGAACTCATTCTAGGAGTGTCCAAGTTGTGCCTTGGAACTGTCTTTTTTCATTTGCTAACTCATAGCACTGCAGATTATCAGGATAATGCATTCTCTTTGAATGCAGTTTTTCTCATTTATAAATTATCACAGATAATATATTCTTCATTTCAGAATAATATAAATTAGAAATTATCAAGATGGATGTGGAGAATTCACTAAGAATTATTTAGAACTTGAAATATAGGGAGAATAAAAAAAATCCATCACCAAATCACACATTGCTAATAGCAATGGACCTGGAAGTATGAAATTCACCACAGGAATGTCATGTAATAACAACATGTCAAGAGTGAGAACTGAGGAGATGGTTCTCAGTTTCATGGACTTGGCTATTTGGATGCATCCTTAGTGACAGTCAAAACCATCACCTTTTTAAGTAGTATTGTAAAAATATAATTTTACTCAACATTTTTCATTCATTTCAAAATAAAGATTACAGTTATAGTGCATAATATTAAAAAAACAATGGTAAGATAAAAATGTGGCTTTGAATATTCAAACTTTGAAAAAACATTGACCCAAAATTATTAGAAATTATCTCAGATATTTTTATAAGCCATTTAATTTTAGTGAGCTTTGATTATAGAAGGCAGTCTTGTCATCTCACTCCATTAGAATGGGGCCTACAACAAAGCTAGAATATAAATGAAATAAAATATTGAAGAAGGTATAGAGAAATTGTAATCCTTGTGAATTGTTAGAAACTAAAATAGTAAAGTTGACATAGAAGCACTTTGCTGATTCCTTAAGAGACTGAACATAGAATTATCATAGGATATAAAACAAGATGTCAAAGAGATAGTTGACACACATTTTTATTACATTATTCACAACAATTAAAATATAGACAAAATGCATGCTTTCATTGCTAGAACAAACTATTGTAGCACATATATACAGTACACAGAGTATCCATCTTTGAGAAAGGAGAAAAATATAATAATACATTCTACAACATGGCTTGAGTAAAAGAACATTATGTTAAGTGAAATCAGCCAGTCATGAAAGAACACATACATACGTTTTCACTTTTATGGGGTACAGAGAATATAAAAGCTGACAGAAAAAAGAAATGGTGTCTACAACAGTTAGAAACACACAAGTAATTGTTAATTAATGAGCATAAAATTTCAAACTTGTAATTGAAAAAGTCTTGGTTACACAACTGAAGTAAGGACTTAGAAGAGTTATATTGATAAATTTTATAATATACACTATTTAGCACAAATAAAAACAAACAAAATTCTTAACTCATGGTTAAAGAAAAAAAATCCCAGACTATTCAAGTATGTAGCCAGTTTAAAAACACTCTGCTGAAAAGCAGTGCTCCTCACTGCTTTTCTAACCCATGGATCTAGAATATCTGTGTTAACTGGGACCCTAATAAATATCCATTCAATGTTTTACTGAACCTACTTAAAAGAACAAAGGTGAGAAGGAATTTTTATTTAGTATAAGACAAATTGTTCTAGTCCTGAGTGAAAATAAAATTCAACATTTAAGATTCTTGCAAAATAAAAAACTTTAAAAAACAAAACAACCCCCAAACAAACAAAACTAAATGAAATACAAAGAATATGATCACTATAAAATGCAAGAAACAGGGACAGAAAGTCTTATGTGAACAACCAAACACTCTTAAGGGTATAATATCCAACATATTCAATAACTTTTGTATGAGAAAAATAAACAGAGTGCTGGCCTTGGTGCTGAAGTTGAATTCTGAATTACTTTTGATTCTAGGCATTATATGTTTGGTTTCTTGGTAAAAAGAGCTGAGGAGCAATAGTCTCAGGGGAATATATCAGTTGACAAAAACAAGTGATATAGTTTAGGGTTCAGAGCATCAGCTAAGTGAAAATGTTGGTTGAAACATCTCAATAGTTTAATAGCCCACCTAGAAGCAGAGCTGCATCTGATGAGTGTCACTCTTGGCTGTACTGTAATTAGCGGTTTTGAAGAGTCCAGATTGTACATAACTTCTAAGTTGCTTTAATGAATCTTACCACATTGTACTGAAGTATGGGTATATCATGAAATATAATCTTTCTGCTTGAGTTAAACCTAGGTTGTGGGAAATTATAGATATTAATACAACAGTACAGCCCAAATTGTAGTCTGTGACAACATAATCCAACAGAATCAAGAATGTTCCAGAATAAATATGCAATCTTGTAAGATAATGATGATCCACTGGTTTGTGTGTTTGTTTTATTTAGATACTTAAAAAAACTCAACTTTGCTAATTAGGTCAGGAAAATGAAGTAGAAAAGCCTAATTGCATTGTGGAGTAGAATAAAATGAAAAATAAACTGGCCTAATACATAACACATCTAAGAAAATAATACTTCACAACGAAAGCTTTAATTATGAGGGTTTGGAGCATCATTTAATACTCTTTCAATAAGTAATTTTGTGTGGTAGATATATTATTCCTTTATCATGTTTGTTAAATTACCATTAGCTCTAATGGATATACACAACTTATTTTCTATGCACCTTTTGTGAGCATGAGTCTATATTATTCTTAATAAAAATAGGAATTGTTTTTCTTTTTCTGAGGAGGAAACACTAGTTTTTTTCATTTTATGACTCTAATGAGCCTCTGAGCAGACTTGCAACTACTGAAAATAGTACCAAGATCATTTTACCCTCCTTTGTTCCCAAAGCACTAAGAAAATATCTATTGTTTGGGAGCACTGTGCAATATATTTGCTACAAACAGAATGCCCTTTCAAATAACCATATTGCATCCATTAAGATCATGAAATGAACCAGGCTGTAGTAGACATGACTTTAATCCCAGAACCAGGGAGGCAGAGGCAGGTAGATCTCTGAATTCTATGCTAGCCTGGTCTACAGAATGAGCTCCAGGACAGCTAGGGCAACACAAATAAACTGTCTCAAAAAACCAAAGAAAATAATAATCATGAAACGACTGTTGATGCATATTATCATCTAATAAAAAATTCACTCAAATTTTGTTGGTTATTCTAATAATGTCATTTACAGCAAGAATAACCTATCAATGATCACTTGTTGAATTCACTTGTCATGTTTGTTTTTAGAAGAATTTTATACAATGTTTCTAAATTTTGGTTCATGTCTTCTCACAATTAGTACTTCTGGAAGGAATATATAAGAAATAACAGTTTCCATCTCATCAGATAGTGTACAATATGTTAATTACAATCATTTAATTAATGGGTTTGTCATGTTTCTACACTATAAATATCCCTTTTATATTCAATAAACCTTTTACTGGGAAAAATCTTAAACTATGTGAATATCACATTGCTCATCAATCACCCTCTCACCATAAACCAATGTATCTTGACTGAATTAATTATTTCAAGGATTTAAAGTAGTGATTTTCAAAATGAAATATTCTTTTATACTGGGCTATTGACATCCCACACTGGTGTCTCTATTTTTTTGTTATGCTTTGTCTTTGGGGTGTGTGTGTGTGTGTGTGTGTGTGTGTGTGTGTGTGTGTGTCTGCTTGGTGGATGCATGTGAGTGTGTAGGTGTGCATGCAGGTTACATACACAGACCAGAGAAGAAAGTCAGGTTTCTTCTGCTATTACTCTCAGCCTTAATACCCCAAGACAGAGTCTCTCACTGAACTGGACACTCCCCTTTTTTTGTAGCTAGGTCGGTTGACCAAAGAGCTGTTGGGATCTTCCTGGTCTGCAGCCTCCATATTCAGGTTACAGGGACACACATTCATGCATGAGTTTTCATTTAGATGCTGCAGTTGCTAACTCTGGTCCTTATGCTTACACAGCAACTGCCCTTAAACACTGGATGACCTCTCTAGTACCAGTTTCTCTACTTTGAATTAACTAATTAAGTAATATCATCATAGGATCACATATTCCTGTTTTCATTAACTACTATTGAATTGATATTAACTACTACTATTCATTTAGTTATTTGTTTTGCTCTTAAATTAAGCTTGTTAAATATATAATGCCTATAATAAATTGCTGTTGAAGAGAGAGTAGAAAGATGGTAAGAGCCAGAGTCAATGAGACATTATTTTCCAGACATGAAAGCTCTGTTTCACCCATGAACTCACAGTTGCTATGACAGCATACACAAGACCCACACAAGATCAAGGCAGTCAAAAATGCAGCATAGATGAGTGTGTGTGTGTGTGTGTGTGTGTGTGTGTGTGTGTGTGTGTGTGCTTGTGTGTAGGGTCTGTGTATGAGTGCTGGGTGTATGTGTGTGTGAAGTCACACCTCTAGCTGAGAAGCTATTGGCACTTGATGATTGCTGGGGGAATAAGAACGTTTTTTTCAAGGATGTGGTCCCTGAGAGACTACTATTCTCCAATCAATGGACCTACAACAGGCAGCACTAATTGGACTCAGTGAGTTTTAAAAAAGGGTTGGAAAGGAAACATATTAGAGGGATAGAGGGGTAATTGGAAAAGAAATTTGGGGGGATGGGATTGTTCAAAATACATTTTAGATATGCACCAAATGTTCTACACAAAAGGAAAAATTAAAAATCACAAGCTGCAACTGTTCTTGACTGTGCTGTTTTATATTTGTTAGCTGTCTGGATCTATGGCACTATCAATTCACGAGAGAGATTTAGCATTTCCATTACTTTAAACTGTCCTTTGTGTACCTTTGTAATCAGCCTCTTCACCCACATCACATATTCTCAGGTGATATTCTTCCATCTGTCACTAAAGTGAAGATTTGTCAATTGTAGACTTATATATAAATGTAAATCTGATGAATGTACCGTGTTTTATCTAGAATATTTTGCTCTTAACACCACTTAAAAATCTATATATTTTAGCATATCAGCAATTTGCTGTTCAGATTGTTGTTAAGATTCTATTTATACTCTAAAATCTGTCTATTTGCTCATCAATAGGCTTGTTGGTTATCTCAGTTTGGCTACCATGAACATTTATAGAAATGATTTGTGTGAAAATATTTCTGTGGTAGATATGTGATTTTCTGTTGTTTCTAGGGAAGAATGGTTTTATTTGCAGCTCATGGCTTGAGGGTATAGTCCATCACAGTGTAGCAGGCATCTCCAGAGGAGCAGCTTGCAACTGCTGTTTCAGTAATGTGTAGTAGACACTTACTCACATCTCAGATGACCAGGAAGCAGAAAAGTAAGACCAGAAGTATGACCCAGCTATTAAACCCCAATTCACTTAGTGACTCACTACCATTGGCTAGGTCCCAACATCTGAAATTCTACATCTAAATATAGATCAAAGAGCTGGTTCCACTTATGAAAAGTGTACTTTAAGGATTCAAAGGTTTGAATTCAAAGCTCTAAGTTTATGAAATAAAATCAATAAGAAAGTACAGTGCTATAATTTGGCTTTTCAATGTTTTTTTTTTTCAGAGTTAACTTGCCATCTTATCAGATAATTGGCATCTGTTTCCCATCAGAGAATCTGTCCTTAGGTTTGTCCTTTCAACAGAAACAACCACACAAAACTGATAAATCCCCTGTTTAAACCTTTAGTAACAGGCAACACCTGGTTATAATCTTTCATCCACACTTTCTGTCCAGAAACGTCTTCCTGTCTGAAGATAAGGGCAAGGGAATCACATCAGAGGATGGGAGCCTCACAAAGAACACAGAGAACATTCTGGAATGGGAAAGAGTTTTTTTGTCAGTATTATACATACAAGTGATCATAGAAAAAATGAATTTAAAAATAAGTATCTTGAATAGATGGCTACTAGACATCTGGAAGGCTCAGGTGACAGGTAAACAGAGCAAAGTACTTTACTCTTGTACTTGAAAAATAATTGTCATTTGTCCACTTTGCAATAAACAACATTCTTGTACATGTAATTTTTCTCTTTGGGAGACCAGGCTCTGTGAGATGTAGAAACAATGCTGGGATTAGGAAAAGAATAGTAAATAATGGGCTATATTTTCTTTATTATTAAAATTAACTGAGAAGAAAATAAAAAGCAAGGTTTTGGATCTTCTACATCTCAGATGCCAGTGCAGAACAGAATGGATGGTAGATTACATATTGGAATGGACAATGTATGAGGCACAACAGAGGGTATCTTTACTAGTTCAAAAAAGAATAATATCTGACTTTAATTTAATTTAATGAGTGTTTTGCCTGCTGTTTAAACACCAGTCGCGTGCCTTGTGCCATGAAGGTCAGAAGATGGAGTTAGCTCACTTGGAACTGGAGTTTCGGATGGTTGCGAGCTGCCAATATAGGTGCTGGGAATTGAACACAAGTCCTCAGGAAGAGCAGCCTGCATTCT
This sequence comes from Peromyscus aztecus, assembly GCA_902168405.1. NCBI lineage: Eukaryota > Metazoa > Chordata > Mammalia > Rodentia > Cricetidae > Peromyscus > Peromyscus aztecus. The sequence goes on from CABHPQ010145701.1 coordinate 12,750, forward strand.
GAGCTACTTAATCATTTCTCCAGTCACTTGCCATTTCCTAAATAGCATTAGCTGCTTTTAGTTTGCACTGGAAGCTTAAATTGCAGCTGAAAACTACTCTGTTTCTATTGTCAAGTGATCTGTAGCACAGGCCATATCTGAGGTAATCAACTGGGCTGCACCTAGAAGACACACCAGCAGCCCCACACCACTGTGAGACTGATGTGGTGCACTTGTACAGGTAGTCAGAGCACGCATGTATCTATTTATTGTAACTTTAAAACATAAAATTGGTGTATACAGCTATAGAGTTCATGCAGGAGAACTGTACAGTGAGTAATAAAACACACACACACACACACACACACACACAGACACACACACGTAGAGGTGGGGAAAGGAGACCATTTTAAGTAAGTTCATGAATAAGAATTGGACTAATTTATAGCTATCTTAGGCAGCATTGTGACTCATGGGCCATGGAGATACCCCTTGGACTGGCCAGTTTTATGCCAACTTGACACAAACTAGAGTCATTTTGGAAGTGGGAACGACAGTTAAGAAAGTGTCCCCACCAGACTGGCCTGTGGGAAAGCCGGTGGTACATTTTCATGATTGGTGATTGATACAGGAGGGCCCACATAGCCGTGGACAGTGGCAACTCTGGGCTGGGTATCCTGGATACTGTAAGAAGGCAGGATGAACAATCCATGGATAGCAAGCCAGTGAGCAGGACATCTCCATGGCCTCTGCATATGATGAAATAAACCTGTTCCTTCTCAAGTTTCTTTAGGTCATCGTGTTTTATCACAAAAATAGAAACCCTAACTAATATATCATGAACTAGAAAGAACATTGTGACAAATCTGTAAAAACCAGTATTGAACACATACACACATTCAAGATGTATTTTCCAAATGGAAAATAAAAGTTTCTATTGATTTTTAGATTGGCCTAAGTGACTGAATACTTTCATTCATAATTATGTGAAAATCTTAATGAAATGTGTCACCATTTACCTTCACTTTAGAAAAAAATTATTTTCATTTTTTATGTTTATGAGTGTTTGCCTGAATGCTCATGTGTGTACCAGGTGCATGCCTGGTACACAAAGAGGCCAGAAGACGGCTTCAGACTCCCTAAAACTAGAATTACTAGTTGATTTGAGATGTCATTTGTGCAGGTAATCAAACTTGGGTCCTCTGAAGAACAGCAAGTGCTCTACACCATTGAACCATCTCTCCAGGCCCACCTTAACTTGTCAATTTGTTCTAATGTATTTGTGGTGAGGTTGCAAAACTCTCGTATTACATCATTAACTTAAGGAAACTTGTAGCTTCTACCAACTACAGAGTTGCAAGGCCACATTTAAAACCTTATATAAGATGGTTGAATACTTATCTGTATTCTAATTACCCAGTGTTTCTATCAATTGCTGGGAATGTCTTTCTGTATGCTGTGAAGGTGTTGCTCTGATTGATTGATAAATAAAACCCTGATTGGCCAGTAGCTAGGCAGGAAGTATAGTGTAGGCAGGATAAGGAGAGAGGAGAATTCTGGGAAGTGGAAGGCTGAGTCAGGAGATACTGCCAGCCACTGCCACTGTGAGAAGTTAGATGTAAAGTATCGATAAGCCACAAGCCATGTGGCAACTTATAGATTAATAGAAATGGGTTAATTTAAGATATAAGAACTAGATAGCAAGAAGCCTGTCATGGCCATACAGTTTATAAGTGATATAAGTCTCTGTGTGTTTAATTGGGTCTGAGTGGCTGCAAGGAGCCGGATGGACACAGGAATACTCCAACTACAGTCAATGTAATCCAAAAATGTATCAATTATATGATTTTGTTTTCTTCTGTGACTATAAAAGTTTATTTCACTTTCTCCATGGTAGAATATGTCATTCAAGGCAAATAGAATTCATGCTCATGCTGTGAACATTCGTATTTGAAACAAAATATTTTCTTTCAAATAGTCTAAAAACATAATACATTTGTAAGAATTTCATATGAATGTTTCAATTGTTGCATAAAAACTGGTATTACTTTCTGATTCTCGATTCTTTCACAAGAATCTTGATTTAATGGTTCCTGTCTAGCACTGTAGCTTGATAGACAGTGCAGAAGACTCTACAGGAAGTTTAGGACAGCTTAAGTGTGTTAGCTAGTCAGATATTAGCAGGGTTAGATGGCATTAGGATTGGAACATTGTCTTATCAGAAAGTTGTAAAACCAACTATTTGTAGTGTTCTACTGCTTAGAGGAAAGGCACCTCAAATAAATCCCCAGTCCTGGGAGGAAATATGCCGTCCTGAACTGCACATGGAGTCATTAACTGATAACCACCTAAACCTGAGTCTAGGAACCCCAAACCTTGTAAGATTACACCAACAAGAGGCTTTCTGATAAAGAACAAGGACATACCATTGTATTTTCCTGTAAGAGTGAACTCAAAGGGGTCTGTCATCTGGACAGGAAAATGTCCATCAGGAATGCTGTCTGATCCAGAGATAATTTGCATAGCATAAAACCTGCCTAAGGTGAAGATCAGGCCTAACTGGCCCCTTTGACCATTGCCTACTCTCACCTTCTACTATGCAGTAAACTCTGCCTGTCTTCAGCTTTACACTCTGTATGTCTTGTCTAAATTTTTTTGACAGAGAGCAAATGGACTGGGGAGCCAATGGGAGTTCAGAATGAGGTCTCAGTGACAGTTTTACTTTACAGTAGAAGAAAACAAATCAAAATGGACTGAAGTTCAGGGCCCGACTTTGTCTTTATTCTTTTCTCTTTCCCTGGCCAGTGTAATAGAATGTATTTTTTACTATAAAGTTGATAAATAGGGTTTTTGACTACACAGAAGTTATAAATTGATATGTGGCAGTAGATAACTATATGTTCTTTTTTCTTAAATTATTGACAGTTATTTATCTGTGAAGTGTTTTTTAAATATTTTTATTAATTCTTTGAGAATATTAAATGGCATATTCTCATCACATTTACCACACACCTCCCTCAACACCTGCCAGATCTACCCTCCCCTCTCCCTCCTGTATATCCTCCATTTTCTTTTGTAATAACACATCAAGTCAAGTTCATGCTACCCAAATATGTGTGGGTGTGAGGCCACCCATAGTCTAATAGCTGATGTTACAGTAGCTACACCCTATAGCAAACTATCCCTCTCTCTCCCAGAAGCTATCAACTGTCAATAGTTGCCTACTCCTGGGGCAGATAAGTGGCTTACAAATCCCTCCATGTTAAAGTATTATCTGGCTTGAAGTTGTTCAGGTCTTTTGCAAACAACCACAGTTACTGTGAGTTTTTAAATACAGAGGCCCTGTCAGATCCAGAAAACACTGTGTCAGTCCAGTCCTCTCTAACCTCTGGCTTTTACAGTCTTTCCTCCTGGTCTTCTTAGATGGTCCCTGAGCCTGTGTGTGTGTGTGTGTGTGTGTGTGTGTGTGTGTGTGTCCGTGTGTCCACGTGTATGTATTATAGATGTCCCATTTGTGGCTGAGCCCTTCCCTGGCACTTATTCTCTGTACTTGGACCAGTTATGAGTTTCCTAGGTAACCACTGTCTATGTCACAAAGAAACTTTTCTGATGAGATCTGAGACCTACACTCATTTCAGAATATAGAGATATGAATTTAAAAGGCAAATTTAATATTTTAATCTATTTAGCAGAATAGTAATAGTAGGTATTTCCCTGGACCTGTGAGTTCTTGGCTAAAATTATATTCCTGACATCTATTTCCACCTGTGTAGCAGTTAAGTATTATCAAAGGGAGTTACTTACTCCCATAACATTCATGCCACTACTACAATCATGGGTGTGCCTTGACATGCTGGTCATGCATGTTTACATGCATGTTCAAATGTTGACTTGCAAGGTTCAAAGATGAGTAACGGTGCTGGTGAATTCTCCCTGATATACACATACCCAGCAACTTACATAGCATCTTCTGGTACTATGAAGGCTACCCAGTAGGAAGGAAGTTTCCTGATCAGAACTAACATTGTTGCTCAATATCCTGTGACCAATGTGTGTGGTATCTTCATCAATAGCATCTTACCATTGATTTCTGGTGGGAAACCAAGAGGAATGCCAACAGCTTGCATTGTTCTGGGAGGGTCTCTGGGATAACCCTGACCCACAGCTTGAGGGTAGGTATCTGTCTTAGTTACTTTCCATTTCTGTGGAGAGACTCATGACCAACACAACTAATGGAGTAAGGAGTATATTGGGAATTTCAAATTCCAGAGTGTAAGTTCATGATCATCATGGCAAGGAACATGGCAGTAGTCAGGTAGGCACTATTCTGGATCAGTAGCTGAGAGGTCACATATTCAGACAACCATGAGGCAGAGAAAGACACAGGGGATGATCTGGGCTTTTAAAACCTCAACTATCTAATGACACATATTTTACAAGGCTACACCTATTAATCCTTCCCAAATAGTACTATCAACTGGGAACCAAATATTCAAACATATCAGTGTATGGGGGCCATTCTCATTCAAACCACCACAGTATACTACACCTGGCACTGGACCTTTTATTTGGCCACTGTGGTGATATTGTATCCCCCAATATATTGTGCACCCTAATAAGCTTATCTGGGGTCAGAGAACAGAACAGCCACTAGATTTGACATAGAGGCCAGAAAATGGTGGCACACACACCTTTAATCCTAGCGTTCTGGAGGCAGAGATCCATCTAGATCTCTGTGAGTTCAAAGCCACACTGGAAACAACTAGGCAAGGTGACACATGCCTTTAATCCCAGGAGGTGATGGCAGGAAGCAGAAAGGTATATAAGGCGTGAGGACCAGGAACTAGAGTCTTTTTAAGCTTTTAGCTTTTAGCAGCAGTTCAGCTGAGATCCTTTCACATGAGGATTCAGAGGCTTTCAGTCTGAGGAAACAAGATCAGCTGAGAAGTTGGTAAGGTGAGGTTAGTTGTGGCTTGCTCTTCTTCTCTTATCTTTCAGCGTTCACCCAAATACCTGGCTCTGGATTTGTTTTTATTAATAAGACTCTAAGATTCGTGTTACAGGCCATTTATGGCTAATATAAAATTTCTTAATTACTCATTTATTTAATGATGAATGGTAATCACCCGAAGATTTATCTTTATGAACACTCCCAGTAGAAGCTTACAAAGCTTTTGAAAAATGTCATCACAAGACACAATTTGTAGTACTTTTGTATGATACCAGGGAAATCAGTGTCCCTTTTTGGGGTTCTTAGTCTCATTATTATTAAAAAAAAATTAAGAACGGATTCAAATAGAAGACCATTTTATTACATTTTAAAAGAAAACCTCATTGGCACATGATCTGTAATCTTGGAAGCTCTCTAGAGGAGGAGAATTGAGAAGAGAAGGGGCAAAAAGGCTGTGGCATTTGAGTTAAGTTGGCAGGGAGGGTAGCTATGTGGTAGCAGACAGCCATATGGCAGGGAGGTGAAGCTCAAAGCATTAGGAAAAACCTGCATAGAAAAAAGAAGAAAAAGATAATTCTCCTATTGTCTAAATAATTTATAAAAGCAGACAGACTTATGGAGCTTCGTGTGGGGGTCCTGTAAGCTACTAGGGGACAGGAATTCTGGAAAGGAACAGTATATAATCTTATTAAAGTAGTAATTATTCCATCTATCTCCTTGGCAGGGCTTAAAGCGAACCTGTCTTTCTGAGAGGTGATTTCTTGGCAGGGTGATTGACCAGCTTAACTGGAATGTTATGTTGTTACCCAGGGCAGATATTTCATCCTCTTGACTGGAAAGAATAAGTTTTCCCTTAATGGGCCTTTACCACTGCTGTGTCAACCCACCTTGCTCCCCAAAGAGGTAATGCTAAAATCATTTAAGAGAAGGGCTGATTATCAAGCTACAATCCATAGACCCAAAGAGGTTAAGATAAAAGGAAGGCTATAGGGGGAGGGAGCATGGCTCTCTCTGGGAAGGGGAAATAGAAAAGATTCTGAGAGTGGACTGGGGTGGGTGGGGACAGGAGCAGGAGGTATCCCACAGTGGGAGGGAGGGAGAGAGAGAGAGAGAGAGAGAGAGAGAGAGAGAGAGAGAGAGAGAGAGAGGTTGCAGGGAGAGACAAGTGGAACTGGGGGGCATTTAGGGTGGTGGTATGGAAACCTAGTGCAGTGGAGACTTCCTGGAATCAATGCAGTTGACCCTGCTGAGGATTCCTGATAATGATGTGGAGTATGAGCTGATGACCATCTCTTGTAGCCAGGCAAGGTTTCCAGTGGTTGGACTGGGTTACATTTGGTTGAGTTGTTGGTAGAGGAGGTCCCATGGAGATCCCTAAACAACCCAGGTTGATGCTGGGACAGAAAAGCACCCTCTGAAAACTAACAGCGGGGCCCCAATGCTCCTGACAACTTCTGCTCAGTTCCTTGAATGTAGAGAGTTCCAGCTGGTACAAGCTTGGGACCTTCATGCCTACATTCTAGTCTCTTTGCCATAAGAAGGTACTTTACTGGCCACAGAAAGAGAAACCCTAACACCAACCCAGCCACAAAATCCTTGACCTATAATCTGTCTTGCCTGCCAGATGTGCTGGGGCTATGGTGGCACAGAAAATGTGGGAGTGGTCAACCAATATTTGGTTTAACTTGAGGCCAATCTCATGAGAGGGATCTCATGCTCTACACTGCTCAGATGACCAGGAATTAGAGACTTGATAGCCCAGAGACCTGGGGTAGAACCAAACATGACTGGCAAAAACAAACAAACAAACAAGCAAATACATAAATAAAAACATAAAACAATAAAATTAATGAAATGATTCCTAATGATGTTCTACTATGCTTATGTATCAGCTCCTTTTCCAGTCATAATCAGAGAGGCTTTCTCTAGCAGCAGATGAGAGCTGATGTAGAGATCCACAGCTAGACATTATGCTGAGAGAATCTAAATTGGAGATCTCCATAGGTCCCTCCCCTCAGAGATGGGGGAACCACGTGGTTTGGGTGAGGAAAGACAATAGGAATCAGAGTGATGGAGGACACCAGGATTACATGGTTCACCAGATCAACTAAGCAGGGCTCACATGAGCTCACAGAGACCGAAGTGGCAAATATCAGGCCTGCATGAGTCTGCACCAGGTCCTCTGCATATGTTATGGCTGTTAGCTTGGTGTTCTTGTGAGACTCCTACAAGTGAGAGCAGGTATTGTAGAATATTATTTTAAGGTGTGTTATTTTTGTTTATGTTGCATTTGTTTAACTCTGTGAAGCTATGTTACTGTGCCTGTCTAAAAACACCTGATGATCTAGTAAAGAGCTGACTGGCCAATAGTGAGGCAGGAGAAAGGATAGGCAGGGCTGGTAGGCAGAGAGAGAGAATAAATAGGAGAAATCTGGGAGGAAGAAGAAAGAGCAAGAGAGCAAGAGAACAAGAAGAGGAGAACAGTAGGACAGTAGGACAGTAGGAGCCAGCCACCCAGCCAGTCATGGAGTAAGAATGAAAGTTAGATATACAGAAGTAAGAAAAGGTAAAAGCCCAGAGGCAAAAGATAGGTGGGATAATTTAAATTTAAGAAAAGCTGGCTAGAAATAAGCCAAACTAAGGTCAGGCATTTATAATTAATAATAAGCCTTCATGTATGATTTATTTGGGAGCTAGGTGGCAGGCCCCCAAAAGACCACAGATCAAAAGAGCAAAAACAACCAGCTACAAGCTGGTGTATCAGACAATTTTGTCTGCTCTTGAGACTCTTTCCCTCCTATTGAGTTGCCTTGTCTGGCCTTGATATGAGGGCTTTCCGCCTTGACTTGTTGTATCTTGTTTTGTCCTGTCTGGCTGTTGTCTCTTGGAGGGTTGCCCTTTTCTGAAGAGGAAATGGAGGTGGGGGTGGGGGAAGTGGACCTGGGGAAGAGGGAGGTAGAGGGGAGCTAGGAGGAGTGGAGGGATGAAAGGAGGTATAAATGTGGTTAGACTGTTTTATATGAGAGAAGAATCTACTTTCAATTAAAAAAGAGTTTTGAGAGTATAAATAAAAGATTTCTTTTAACAAGGGCAAATTCACAGAATAGATATAACCCATTTTAAGTATGAAAATCCGTAGATTCGGTTACAAAGCCATTTACTAGAAGGGATTATTAATGGATGGGCTGGATTTTTCATTTCTAATATTATGTGTAGCCTCCATGCAATGGTGCTCATTTAGCAAGAAGTAAGAAACCAAAGCTCACATGTGGCACTCCTGGCAGAGAACCCAGGGCATTCTGAAACTTTTGCTTTTGGGATCCTTTCTCAGAGTTGCCTGACGTATTTTTATCTCCTGTAACATGAATCTTAAAAGGTCTTAATAAAAACAAACCTAGAGGCAGATATTGGGGTAAATTCTGAAAGATCAGAGAAGCAGAACAATTCACAGCCAACCTCATCTGGACAGTCCTCATCGGATCCTGTTTCCAAGAATCTTCAGACTGAAAGCTTCTGAGTCCTCACCCAAATGGATCTCAGCTGAGCTGCTGTTAAAAGCCTCAGAGCTTAAAAGGCCTAAAAGCCTCTAGTTCCTGGTCCTCATGCCTTATATACTTTTCTGCTTCCTGCCATCACTTCATGGGATTAAAGGCATGTGCCTTTCCCAAGCAAGACATGAGATCTCAAGTGCTGGGATTAAAGGTGTATATCACCATGCCTGGCTGTTTCTAGTGTGTCCTTGAACTCACAGAGCTCCAGATGGATCTCTGCCTCCAGAATGCTAGGATTAAAGGTGTGTGCTACCACTGCCTAACCTGTATGTTTAATATAGTGCTATTCTGTTCTCTGACTCCCCCAGATAAGTTTATTGGGGTGCACAATGTATCAACCACATTTCCCCTTTTTTTTGTTTAAAATAAAAAATATTATATCATGAGGACACAGGCATTCAGTCTGAGGAAACAAGATCAGCTGTGAAGTTGGCAAGGTGAGGTTGGATGTGGCTTGTTCTGCTTCTCTGATCTTTCAGCATTCACCCCAATACCTGGCTCTGGGTTTGTTTTTATTAATAAGACCTTTTAAGATTTGTGTTACAATCTCCTGTTCTTATCAATGCACAAAATCCACTGTTGCGAATTTCTCTACAGTTTCACTAAGCTAGTGTTTCTTAATGCCTGGGGTGCACCTGGAAGGAGTACCCTTCTCCAGATTTCCTGGCTCAGTCATCTGCATTTCTAAGAAGTTCCCAGGTGGTGCCCATGCTACTTGGAGAAACAGTGTTAGGGAAATCATATGAGACCAGAGCTGTTAACTTTAAGTAGGGGATTTCACAACTAGTAAATATTTTTGCCTTGGCTAACTGCCTGCACTTGAAGCTGTAAACATTTTGTCTATATTGCACTTGGGTGCCTTAATTCCTGTATTTGCAACAATAATATTTGTTTGTTGATGAAGTTTACATCTGTTACCATCCCTCAGCTTAATTCTAGAGTAGATCAAGATACAAATTTCATTCATGCTTTTCCCTGACAGACCAAGACTGATTAGTGAATTTTCACTAAATAATTGCTTGTGCTCTAATATGCAAGTTGCTTTAGATTAGTCTACAATCAGTTTTACTTTATATTATACCAGGAACATTTCTTCCCTGCCCCCTTCTTTATTGTATAGCATAAAATTTTCTCACTCTGCCCCTTTTCATATATGAATCTTGCTATGTTATTCTTCCATTACTAAGAGGAAGTAAATGCAAGAAAGATTATTAATAAATGACTCTTTCATTTGTCACTCAACTTATTTTTTGGGAAGACTGTCAACTAGAATAGAATTACTATTTAGACTTCTACTTAATTTCCTTCCTTATTGTTTTCTCATTCCTAACACACACATGTGTGGCCACATATACATGTACACTACATGTAATCATCACCATCATTATATATTTATATAGTACTTTACTTTTAGTTAAAGTATCTTCTATCCAAAAATGCTCTCATGCCTATATGAGCAGAAGAGATGATGCTTTAGAATCTTTAGCAGCACATCTAACTAGTGAGTGTGGCTTGGCTTCTGTATCTTTGTGATCTGCTCTTAGGCATAAAAATATAAATTGGAACATGAATGTCCAGTTCCTATGCCATGAATATACAATAACACCCACACAACTGTTTTCCAAAAGCAGGTCTAATTGTAGGTGATTTCACATCTATTATTTTTATCTTCACAAAAGGGCATTTTTAGTGTCCATTACCAATATAATAGTTTTTATAATTATTTAGGAAGTAAGTTGGGAGACAGTCATGGGATACTAAGGAGCAGTTAACAAAAATAACACTCTTTTTATGTTTGGGTTCATAGGAAACTAGGCTTAAGAATTTCTAAAACATTGAAATGGCTTAGTTGGTGCAGGTGCTCACCTCCTAGCCGGAGAACTTGAATTTGATCCTTGGGCCTCACATGGTGGAGGGAGAGAGCTGACTCTTGCAGTTGTCCTCTGCCCTCGCCAATTATGCCATAATGTAAGGGACACTTGATGGAATGTATCTATAACCCCAGCAGTCTGGAGGCCGATGAGGAAGTTGGATAATTTGGGGGTCAACCTGAGCTACACAGTGAAACACTTTATCAGAACCAAACAATTAGGAAAGGGAATCCTTCGATCCAATTATAGAATGAATTGCCCAATTTACACATGAGGAAAATGGAAAATGATTTTCAAAGTCTCTGTACCCATTTCCTAAATTAGAATCAGGGGGTTATTTCTTTTCTCTTCCTCTTCTCTCTCCCTCTCTCTCTTTCTTTTCAATACCCTATGGCAGAAACATAAGTTCAAAAAGAATAGGAAACAAGACCTTCTAGACACAACAGGACTCACTCACAACAGGACAAACTCACAGAGACTGTGGCAGCATGCACATGATCTGCACAGATCTAAGCCAGGTCCCAGTGATGAGGTGAGACTAGACACAAGCCCCCATCCCTAACCTAGAAGCTCTCTCTAACTGATAACTACTGAAAAAGAAACAATTAGTTTTTTTCCAGTGGAGTCTCACTGAGTGTATATACCACACTTAAGGGCAGGCCTTGTGCCTAGCAATAGATGGCCAACACAAAATGAACTCAATGGTGATTTTAGAGAGTTTTTTTTTTCCACAATTCTTTGTCTGGACTTTCTCTCTCTCTCTCTCTCTCTCTCTCTCTCTCTCTCTCTCTCTTTCTTTTTCTTTTTTATCTTATAGTTTTTTTGCTCATATATCATACTCTCTGATTTTGTTTTTATGGATCCTCTGTGTGTGTTAATATGTGTGTCTTGGTTACTTTTCCTGTTACTATGAAAAAAAAATCTACTTAAGGAGGAAGAGTTCATTTGGGATTATAGTTCAAAAGAAAGTTGAGCATGCAGGGAAGGCATGATGGTGGGAATGTGAGGATACTGCTCACATTCTACTCAGTCAGGAAGTGAACAGTGATGAACACCAGTGCTCAACTCACCTTCTCTTTCTTACTTGTGTGGACATTAGTCCAGGTGTTCACACCTCAATTAACTTAACTTATATATTACCTCACAGACTTGTCCAGAAGTTTATTTCTTACATGATTCCAAATTTGTCAAGTTGGCAATATTAACCATCACATAAATTAAGGAGTTAAAAAAAGAGCTGTTAGCACCACTGACTTTCAGGAGAGTGAGAACAGGAGGCAGAATATCATGAACATTTGATAGCATGCCCAACATGAATAACAACAAAACCACATCATCAAATACATCCATAGATAATAATTCATCAGCCCACCAAACTATGCACTGTATCAAGTAAGTGACCAAATATTTAATGATTTCATCGAAGTATACCAGGTATCAATCTGTCAAAAAAAAAAAGGGGGTTCTCTCAGAATGATGTCTGTATGAGCAAGTCATATTTTTGTCTTGTTTTGAAAAAAACAAATTTGTGAAACAGCACCATAATACAGTTTACCACAAGTAGAAAATGAAACTAAATTCCAACAGTCATGTGATCAGCAATGAATGACATCATTTGAGGCAGCCTTAGAAACACTTAGTTACAGTGAAATTAGACCTGGAGTTGACAGTTCCTCCTCTACCAGAAGGTTCACCTCTGAGGATGGATGCTCTGTCAGTTTCTGGACTAGTGTTCTCTTTAAGCATTCCTGATCTTAGTCTGTTAACACTCCAGGAACCTCTGAATGCCTTCAGATCAATTTTCACTTCTTGTCGCTTTTGTAAAACCAGGGCCCAAAGGAATACCCACCTTGGAAAAGATCACATGGTCATTTGCAGAACTGGGCAAAATATTTCCAGGGCCAACTGCCTGGTGGAGACAAATGAATTTGCTTCTGTTCTTAACACCTTGGTGACCCATTTGTTTACTTTGGTTTATTCCCTGGAGTCACGTGATGCTCCTATTCACAATAAGTTAGATCCCTTGACCCTCAAACCCAGGGGGTTTAGATTGTTCTGTAACTTTCAATTCAATTGACACTTGCCCTTATTTATTATGGCAGTAGCTCACATGTTAGCTTCCTTTAATAATAAATAATTGGGAAAGTGATTGTTCAATTTGAAGTGCTAAAAAGAGCGAATAAATCGGTGCCTATAAAAAGCAGCTTCCCATTGGTTTCATTTAAAGGATGAACTTTACAGAGGTCTATAATTAAAATCAAAATTCTCATTTTGTTTTTCTATTAGGAGGCCACAGTTCCTGCTTTTAAAACGATGACTTTCTAAAACAATGACTAAACTCATCTTGTTTTACCCGAGCTTTTTTTTTTTTTTTTCCATTCTCTTTAGTCTTTCTTCAACAAAGCCGCTGACATCGCTGTTCCAAGTACCCAACTAAAACCTTGAAAATTTGCCGTGTTGTGACGCAAAGGAGAAAAATAGAAGTTAACTGTGGTCTAAACGTTAACATTTAAGTGGACACAGCTATGAAGACATTTGCTCGAAGAAAATTACTGTAGAATTATGCGCTTGAGAAAGGTAAGGGGAAATCCAGACCTCATCCGGTCTGCATGGCATATTAAGGAGTTAGAAAATGAAGAAGGAAGGCGGGGCTGCAGCAAGGAAATCCGGGTTTAAATGATCAGCTTCTCTTCCACCAGAGTGACCATGTGAACCACAGGCCTTTGCGATGCTTAGTCACCTTGTATATTCGATGGGAAAGGACTAGGGTGCCTGCTTTCATTGCCTGCTAAGGACTCACATACAGAGTTCCTATAGCTTTTGCAGTTGATAACACATATGAAAAAGTCTGCAAGACAATGTGTTATGGATTTTCCAAGTATTTGAGATTAAATGGGTATGAGATACGAGAGATGGAAGCCTGTAGCCAGAAATTACAGATAAAGTATCCTGGAGTCTTAATCTTCAAATCCTAGTATCTTTTTTTTTAACAACTTCTTCCTCTTCGCCTCTTCCTCCTTTCCCTCCTCCTCCTTCTACTCGTTTTTTTTTGATAATAGATTATAAAGAAATTTACTTTAAAATAATTCTTTGCTTTACACATAATTTTATAATTTCTTGAAGATAAAAGAAAAATTGCACACTAATGAGAGAGATGTGCTGTCTGTTGTAAAACAAAGAATTTAATCTTGGCTGAATACCTGTTACTTCAGGACATGGAGCATCTTCAATGTTTTTCAGAGTTAATCAGTATTTGACTTTATAATCACTAATTGTGAGAATGTCACATTACACAAATGCAAAGTACAAAGTGGCAGAGGCATGTTGAAGACCATTTCAGAAATCATTGGAAATTCTGTTCTGTTCTTGAGCCAAAATTTCATTTAATGATTTTTTTTGAAAGTAAAGTCAGCAGCTCAAGCAGCGACTTTTAAAATCAAACATTCTGACTCAATACCAAGATATTCTAACCTGATATTTACATGCTGAGAAAAGACAGTAGCAAGCTATTAAACACCTTTGTTTTCTATAATTAAATAATTATGCTTATTTTTTCCTTTTATTGAAAGTAGATTTTTTTCTCACACAATATATCATGACTATGGTTTCCCCTCCCTCTGCTCTTCTCAATTCCTCACCATCTCCTCTACCATCCAGACCTCCCCCCTACCTTTCTGTCTCTCAGAAAGCAAACAGGCTTCTAAGGGATAAGAATAAAATACAGTAAGATAAAACAAAAACTAACCTATTGGAGTTGGACAAGACAAACATAAGGAAATAGCCCAAGGGAAGAAGCAGAGACCCACTTGTTTATACACCTAGTAATCCCACAACAACACTAAACTGGAAACCATTATATATACACAAAGGACCAGGTCCAAACACATGCAGACCCTGTGCATGCTGCCATTCTGTGAGTTCGTATGAGCTTTGTTCATGTTGGTTTTGAGGGCTTTGTTTTCTTGTTATCCTCCTTTCCCTCTAGCTTATACTTTTTCTGCCTTCTTTTCTACAGGGTTCCCTGAGGCCTGAGGTAAGGGATTTGATGGAGACATCCTGATTAGGTCCGAGTGTTCCAAAGTCTGTCATTTTATGCACATTGTCTGGCTGGGTTTTTGTGTTGGTTCTCATCAAATGCAGGAGGAAGCTTCTCTGATGATGGCTGAGCAAGACACTCTCTGAGTATAGCAGAATGTCAGGTTTGTCTTTCTGGATCTGGGATACCTCACTCAGGAAGATTGTTTTTCTAGTTACATCCATTTACCTGGGATATTATGATTTCTTTTCTTTTCTTTCTTTCTTTCTTTCTTTCTTTCTTTCTTTCTTTCTTTCTTTCTTTCTTTCTTTCTTTCTTTCTTTCTTTCTTTCTTTCTTTTTTTTGAACAGCTGAGTAATACTCGATTGAGTAAATGTACCACATTTTCTTTTTCCACTCTTATGTTGAAAGACATCTAGATTGTTTTCAATTTCTGGCTATTATGAAGATAGCAACAATGAAAATGCTTGAACAAGTGTCTCTGTGGTAGGATGAAGCATATATGCCCAAGAGTAGTATAGCTGAATCTTGGGATAGGTCAAGTACCATCTTCCTTTGGAACCACCACACTGATTTCCACAGTAGGTGTACAAGTTTGCACTCCCATCAGCAATGCATAAGTGTTCCCTTTAGCCCATATCCTTGTCAGCATGAACTGTCACTTGTTTCATTGATCTTAGCCATTCTGTTATATTTAAGGATTAAAGAACATCTTGATCATATAATATAATCATTTCAGCAATTGATATAGTCGTATGAAATAGATATAGCCTAAGAAGAAAATATCTTTCATTTGAATCACTTTCTCATCGGCTTCTATAAATTTAATAACACAGTCCTTAATTGTCACAATGACTCTAGTGTCAGTCAAGCAAAGGGAAAAGGAATTATGAAAGGAGAATGTGGTGCTCTGTGCCATGCAGAGGCTCGGCAGTATATTCTGCCTCAGAGAAGAGGTCTGTATCTGGCTTCCACAGCATTCTGTGATGGAACTAGTGAAGGGTTAGCAGCCCTGTGAAGGTGATGATGTCACTTTTGAAATGGAGGTGCCTTGTTCCTGCCCACCTACAGGTCCATCTACAGTTTACAGATTCATACAAATTACAGAGTGCAACGCAAAAAGCTGTCATGCCCATTCTGACACTGAAGGTTAAATAATACAAGGAGACAACAGATGAAGAATGAAAATGATAGTTTCCAGATGGTTATAATCTATGGGCCAAGATATCCACTGGTAGTACAAATATGAATTTTCAAAAAGATAAAAATACTGATTTTAATCTCAAATCCCATCTACAAAAACAAAGAAGCTTTTCAAAGCTGTGAAACAGCAAGTTGCACACACCAAGTTCCTGTTGCAGTGAGTCCTATGCAGGACTTTGCCTCCATAACTTCCCCAGATCAGTCATGCCTTAGAAACTTATGGCATCACTGGCCATGTCCTATGGCACTGAGCCATACAAAAGACACAGATCTGAGGAGCACAAACTTATTTTTGAAGAGATGAGAAAATAGAAGAACAAATAACTGGATGAGAATAATTATATTTAAGCATTAATAGTTAATGGTAGACAGTGCTATGGTTAGTGTCTAAGGGCTTAATTTAATTTAAATAAGAGATACCATAGGGAGCTAAAGATAGGTTCAGTGGGTAAGAGAACTGGCTGCTTTTCCAGAGGACAGAATTTTGATGCCCAGCACCTGTGCGGTATCTCACAACCATCTGTAAGTCCAGTTTCAGGGAATTGGGTGCCCTTTTCTGGCCTCCATGGTTATCAGGTATGCATATGGTGCACAGACATACATGCATGCAAAATGCCCATGTACAAAATAAAGATAAATTATTTTAAAAGGATACTATACTACTTCCATCATATTCTGCTCTTGCACTGATTTGTGTTGAGGACTTCATTTAAAGTTCAGTTATAAATTTAATTGCTGTATTTTATTCTGAAGTAGGAGAATAAGTATTTCATTTCCCTGCTATTTTTTCTTAAAATTTTTACTTTGTAATTCTGTTCATGATTAAATTTTCATTTGGAAGTGATGAGCCTCAAAATTTTAAGAGAATGTTCTATCTTGTTCATTTGTAAGTGCTTTCAAACACGTATGTGTTTATGGAGTATCTACTGTATACAAGGTGCTAGAAAAATATGTGGCTATTTATAACACTTTTTAACTCATCTCAACATGAACGCAAGTTACTACTTTATAGGGGGGAATAGTCTAACCAGTTTACAAATCAAGGAATGAAAGAAAATGGAAAGTTTTAAAAAATGACTTACTTGGTAATATTTATAGGTTGGTGTTAAACTGTGTATCTAAAACATGTTCTAAATAGCCAAATTTAGAATTTGAGTAATAGACTAAATAAAAGATTGGGTTTAGACAAGGCCTAAAATCAAGTCAACCCATGTCCTGCTACGTCTTGGAGGCAGGGTTTGCACTAATTTTCATTGTTTGCTAAGTAACTGTTACTTCATTTCATTGATTCTGACAGAGATTAGCAAGCAAAAACTACCTGGAACAGTGATGGATAAAAACAAACAAACAAACAAACAAA
This sequence comes from Peromyscus aztecus, assembly GCA_902168405.1. Classification (NCBI taxonomy): domain Eukaryota; kingdom Metazoa; phylum Chordata; class Mammalia; order Rodentia; family Cricetidae; genus Peromyscus; species Peromyscus aztecus. The sequence continues at coordinate 29,701 of CABHPQ010145701.1, forward strand.
CAAACAAACAAACAAACCAATTACCCACCAGAGAAAGGTTAATTAGTCAGTGCCCAGACAAAAAACAAAATGCTGCATTTTTATTTTTAGGTTTAAACTTCATAATTTTTTTAAAAAATGTGTGTGTGGGGGGGTGGGGGGACTGTCTGTAAAGCAAATGATGGTAAGATCGTCTACTAATATGATAGCAACAGCTCGCTTTATTTTATTGAACTCCTGGGACCTTGTTTTATTACATCACAACCTCTCATCATTACAAAGCAGTCTAAACAATGACTGATTGACTTCTGTGATAATTAGTTTTGATTGTCAACTTGCTGCTGTTTCGAATCACCTGGAAGATCGTCTCAATGATGGATGTTTGGAATAGGTTCGTCTGAGGGCATGTCTGTAGGAGATTATCTTTATGACATTAATTAGTGTGGGAAGACCTGACTCCATCCCCAGACCCTGTAAAAGTGGAGATGATGAGCTGAACGGTAATCAGAAGTGCTTCATTTTTCTCTTCTTGACTATGGGTGTGAGGTGATCAGCTGATCCCGTTCCTCTCACCTTGACGTCCATGCAGTGTGATGGACTGTCACCTGGAATTGTATACTAAATAAAGCATTTCTCAACCAAACTGCTTGACTTTAGGGCATTTATCATAGCAACAGGCATAAAACTAGAATAATGTTCAAACTCATTTGACAGCAGAATTGAAGCTAATTAAATAAGAAGTGCTTTACGGTCTTTACCTATTCCCCCTAGCCCAGTGATATTTCTAGCTTGAGTTTTCCAATGAGAAGGTTGGGTATTTGATTATTCCTGAACCATCATATACATTTAATAGAACTTCAGTAAAATTCACAAAGGATTGTTCTGAGCATTTGGTACACTGATGATAAATTATAGATGTAAAAATTTATAATTCATGCAAATTATAAATTTATATGAATGCAAAAAGCTAAAAATAGTCAAAGTACTTCTGCAGATAAAGAAACAGTACAGCCTAATAATGAAAATATTAGCCTATGAAGATTGTCAGCTTGGTTACTACCCATGTATGATGCTTCCTCAGTGTTTGGTTCTGGAAATGTTACTAACCCTCTCTATATCTTGGTTTCCTCATCTGCGTGCTCAAAATAAAAGGCTTGCACTACAAGGTGGTTTTGAGCATACATAAGTTAGTATTTTGTAAGCCTGAGGATAAAACCTGGGACAAATTAGATTCATATTGTTAATTACAAAATAATTTAGTGTGGGATGGGATAATTGTTCCCCATACCACATTTTATCAAGATGCGTGGTATAGTTTGGATAAGGAATGTCCCTCGGAAAACTCATGTGTTAAACAGCCCACCATACAATGTTCAAGAAAGCTTTGTGGAAGTGATTGGCTCATAAGGACTCTGATCATTAGTGTTCATCATGGATAAATTAATAATTTGATGCCATTAGTGTGCAGTCGTAGACAGTAATTGGATAAACTAGGGCACTGAAAATTTGCCCCTGAGGGTTATGTCTTGTCCCCAATACCTTGATTTGTTTCCCTCTGCCTTCTGGATGCAGTGAAGTGAGCAGTTTTCCTTTGCATTTTCCAGTCACTGTGATCAATTTTGTCTGTTTCAAGAGCAATGGAGCCAACAGCCAATGTGGCCTGAAAATTCTGAAACTGTGAGCCCAGAAGATGACCTTCCCCCCGCCCCCAAACATGACATACACATACATTGTTCTGTCAAAGTGATGGAAAGCACACAGTACAATATGGTACAGCCATAGGGAAGGGCTCAAATCAACTATGGAAAGGAAACAGAGTGTGAAAAGACTTATGTTTGTACAGAATTTGGTGTGATTTGGATACCAAAACAGATCTCTGGAGGTGAAAATAATTTTTTTAAATAGAACTTACTTAAATTTTTATTACAAAAAAATAAATCCACAATAGTCAAATCATTATTAATGGAGTACACTATGTAAAAGAGATCCACACTGTGCAGTAGAATTCCGAGAAATAAGCAGGGACCACAAAATTGACCGGAATTATAGCAGTGGAGCGTTTCGAAAGTTGCAAGTCCAGAGCCAAGTTATATGGAGCTATCTTGTTCTACCGTGCATGCGACCTAGCTTCTTTGTGACTGTTAGGTAAAATCTTTGGAATGTTCAATCAGACTTCTATTTTCTATCAATGGAACATGGAACAGAATTTGGGGTGACCTGATTCTGTGTTCCTTAGTCCATTGGTGGTCATACTCAGCTCCAGAATAAATGGTATTTTATTCCCTTTGAAGTGAGTTGTGTTTTTAGATTGACAAATTTTATTAAGAATTAAAATGTCAAAGTGGATACTTTCATTGGGAAAACTATTTACTAAGAACTATTTTTTTTGTAAGTCCAAAACCAAAATTTAAGGTCACATTCTTTCATTCAGGCCTTAAATGTAGACAATTTATTCTTACCGTCCATCAACTTGAATAATTCACACAGTGACTCTTTAGATTATGAATGTAGCACAACCATTTATTTTATTAGTTCCTAGACCACTTAAAGGATTAGCTTGACAAAAATCTCTTCCCTTTGTTTTCTGAGCCACAATCCCATCCATGTTGTTTGTAGTTTAGCGTGGTGATATTTTGAACAAATAAAATTTGTCTGAAGATAAGAGGACAGAACAAGCCACTAGGTTAAAGAGTCAGGCAGTGGTGGCACACACCTTTAATTCCAATACTTGGGATCACACACCTTTAATCCCAGCACTAGGAAGATTGAAACAGGAGTGATATGACTGGGTAGAGGAAGGAATATAAGGCAGGAGGAGAAAGGAAGTCACTTTCTTTCAGGGGTGCTTTCAGGCTGAGGAGTTGGTGAAGTAAGAGGTGGTGGCTGTGG
>CABHPQ010145702.1:0-10294 GCA_902168405.1 Peromyscus aztecus
GATAGATAGATAGATAGATAGATAGATAGATAGGTTGATTGATAGATTGATAGATAGTGAGCAAGAGCAAGTTGACCTGCTAGCACAGGTTTTTAACTTCTGCTATTCAAGAAGCTGAGGCAGGAGGATCTCAAGTTCAAGGCCAACTTGGGCTACAGAGCAAGTTCAAGGACAGCTTGGCTACCTTAGATCCTGTATCAAAATTAAAAAAAGTAAAAAGAGGGGTAGTGTATAAGACAAGCTCAGTGTTAGAGTGCTTGTCTAACATAAGCTAGGTCCTAGGTTTAATCCCCAGTACTGGAGGGAGGGAAAGTAAACGCAGATAGAGAGATACACACTTTACAAAGAGAGATGAATTTGAGATTAGGGAAGAAAAATGCCCACCACTCATCCCTTGTCAAACATTAGAAGCAAGGCTTGGTCTACTTGGAATGATTTTACATGCAAATAATATTTTATGTTTTAATTATGAAATATAAAGTATGCATTTACATGCATCAGCTCATTTTATTCTGCAGGGTCCTGTAAGGCAGATGGAACAATCTGTAGCCTCAGATTATGGACTCACCATTTATTTATGTAGCAGGTACATATTGAGTACCTACCAGTCTCCAGATGTGGCACTGGATTTTGATATTACGAAGACAGATATGAGAAAACCTCTTTAAAAGTTTGTGTCCAGTAGGAAAGATCATATTCATAACAAATAGTTGCAATTCAGAGAGATAGTGAGGCTTGGGATGGTTGATGACTTACTCAAGGGAATGAAAGTTGGGGTTTGACTGGTTTTATGATCGCAAATAATCTGCTGTCTAATGTTTTTATCTTTGCAAATAGCACCATGAAATATAGTGTAATCATAATCAGTCAGTTGCCTCTGCATCCATCCCTCAGTACCTAAAGAGGATTGGTCCCAGCCCCCTCTCTTTGAATACCCCAAATCCACATATAAAATGGTGTAGTATTGGCATAGATCCTAGGTACATTGTTTTTTGTTTTGTTTTGTTTTTTGTTTGTTTCTTTCTTTTTCTTTTTCTTTCAAGACAGGGTCTCATGTAACTCAGGCTGTCTTTAAACTCTGCAGGGTAGGATGACATTGAGGTTTTGATTTTCATGTGTCTGGAGGGTTCTGGCATCACCACTCTCCATTTCTGTAGGGGTGGGGGGTGAACCCAGGGCTTCCTGTGTGTCAGGTGAGCACCCTGCGGGTGGAGCTCCGCCCAGTCCTTTCTCATGTACTTTCAGTCACCTCTGGGTGACTTGTAACACCTGATACAATATAAAGGCTTTGTAAAAAGCTGTTACATAGTATTGTTTAGAAAACAAGGACAAGGAAAACAGTCTCCTCGTGTTTAGTACAGCTGTGCTAGTTTTGGGACACTTTCCATCCCAAGTTGGTTGAATTTGCTGATGCAGAGCACTAAGATATAGAAGGCTGACTTTAAAAAAAAAAAAAGAAAAGAATTAAAATGGAAGTCAAACACTCGGATTCTTAAGGACCAGAGGAAATGTCGAGGTTGTTTAGGCTAACTTATTCATTTTCCAGCCTCGGCACAGACACATAAGACAAGAATTCGCTCTAAGTTACTCAGTAGAGTTAGCTAATGATGAGTTGGGATTGGGATAAAGCTCTCCCACCCAGCTCTCGCTCTCTGTTCTCAGCAGCTGCCTCAGTAAGAAGAGGACATGAGGAAAGGCTCCTGGCAGTCCTGTTTCCACTGCTGAGCAGTGTGGCCCCATCCCAGCGATGGCTGGTGGGGACTGTTGAATTTGTGATAAAATATCCCATGACTAAACATTTATTTAAGGAAATATTCCTAAGAGGAACTGCAAGGGGATTTCAGCTCCATGAGTCCTTAAAAACAGCCACATGGCAGCTCACAACTGTCTGTAACTCTAGTTCCAGGGCATCTGATGTCTGCTCACATACACCCATGCAGGCAAAAATACTCATTCCCATAAAATAAAATAAATCTTAAAAAACAAACAACCAAAAAGCAGCTACTGTCCTTAAAAACTGAAGATAGAAACTGGACAAGGTGATGCACGCCTGTAATCCTAGCACCCAGGAGGCAGAGGCAAGACAGTAGCCACAAGTTCAAGGCTACTCTAGTCTACATACTGAGTTTCAGGTGAGCCTGAACGACAAACTGAGTTGCTGTCTCAATGAAGGGGGTGGGGAGGATGAACTATGGCTCAGTTAGTAAAGTGCTTGCTGTGAGTTTGGACCACCACGTGGATTCAGGCCAGGCAACACTCAAGAGGCAGAAACAGGCAGATCTCTGTGAGTTCCAGGCCAGCTAGGACTACAGAGTGAGACCCTGTCTCAAAATCAAAACAAATAAAGGAAACTGGGTGCAATGGGTATGCATCTGTAACCCCAACATTGAGGGGTGGAATGGAGACAGGTGGATTCCTGAAGCTTATTTTCCAGCTGGTCTAGCCATCAGTGAGGTATCCTGTCTCAAAACATAAGGTGGAGAGAGACTGAATAAGACATCCAACGTCTATTGCTGATCTCATGTGCACATGTACACACATGTACCTGTTTACTCATGTGCACAAACACACACACACTACATATTACACACACATACACACACACTCAGAAAAAAGGGAAGAAAGGCACATCTGATTGTTTTTAAGGACATTTAGGGAAGACTTACTGATTACATATTGTAGAGCATAAAGGAATTATTGTTACTGATTTAAGTGTTGGGAAGTTTGTGGTTATATTTAGAACACAGTTGTTTTTTGTTGTTGTTGTCATTTTTTTTTTCCAAGACAGGGTTTCTCTGTGTAACAGCCCTAGCTGTCCTGGAACTCTCTTTGTAGACCAAAGCTGGCCTCGAACTCACAGAGATCTTCCTGCCTCTGCCTCCCAAGTGCTGGGATTAGAGGCATGTGCCACCACCAACTGGCTTAAAGCACAATTCTTAAGTCTTAAATTTAACAGTATTTATACTGGAATGCTGTGCTGTCACTAAAATAATCTAATACTCTGTGGTGTGTGTGTGTGTGTGTGTGAACGTAAATGAAATGTATGTAGCTATGGCTATCCTGGAACTTGCTATGAGGACAGGCTGACCTTGAACTTGAGGAGATCAAGATGCCTGCCTCTGCCTCTGGGAGTGCTAAGATTGAAAGTGTGTGTCATTACATCCAGGTTCTACTTCGCATTTTAAAAGCCATCTTTTAAAAATGTCTTTAAATTTTTCCAAAATAAGACGGACACATATATGTGAAAGAAGAAATGTCCCTCTTCATTTTGCACAGAAAGGAAGGTGCTGTTGTTTATTTTAGGAAGCTATGGAATATTCAGGAATATTCAAAGTGTATCATCATGAAATCTGTATTATTAAGGGCCTCTTTGTGGCTAAGAAGAGTTGCTATGTTATTGGTTTTATCCTAAGATTTATAGAGCTGGTTTATAATATTGTATTCTTAATTGTATGGGTAATATATTTAAAACACATGGGGTAGCTGAAGTTCTGGTTCTATTTTGAATGGCTTTGCTGTATCCCCACCCCCTTTCTATTCATATGATCTATATGCATCTGGAAACCATCAAATATCACAAGGACAATACAATGAATGCAGTTCATTTAAGGTATAGATACCATTGAGGTTATAAGCAAGATCGATATTATTCAATAAATATTTGGTGATATATTATAGAGATCTGGAAAACTGGACCAGGGTGGGATTTCCAAACACACAGAGAAGGTACAAAGTGCAGGAGGGGACCAACTTCATGGACTCAGAAGCTCAGGGGAAAGTTTTTTTTTTTAAATTAAAATACTTATTATTAGTTTTAGATGGAAGCTGCTTAGATGGCTCATTTTGGTCTTAAACTCCTGAACTCCAGCAATCTTCTTGCTTCAGTCTCCTGAACAGCTGGGACTACACACACAGGCTACCACCCAAGGGAAAAGTATTTCATCCCACTTGACTTAAATCACCAGAAAACACACCAAAGATGTGCCAAGCATCTCTTTCTGCTTTCTTGTGTGTCCTGGCTAGCTTTATGTCAACTTGACACAAACTAGAGTCATCTGAAAGGAGGGAACCTCAATTAAGAGAAAATGCCTCCATAAGATCTCGATGTAGGGCATTTTCTTAATTAGTGATCCATGTTATCCCTGGGCTGGTGGTCCTGGGTTCTATAAGAAAGCAGGCTGGGCAAGCCATGATGAGCAAGCCAGTAAGCAGCACTCCTCCATGGCCTCTGTGTCAGCTCCTACCTCCAGATTCCTGTTCTGGCTGGTTTTGACGATGAATTGCTTTTGATATGGAACCGTGAGTGAAATTAACCCTTTCCTCCCCAAATTGCTTTGGTCATGGTGTTTCATCATATCAATAGTAACCCTAACTGAGACAAAATGTTTCTGCTTTAAGTCCGAGCTTCCTTCTTACTGACTGAATACTCTCACAGGGTGCTGAACTATTGCGAAGGGTCTGCAAAGTCTTGCGCATGTCTAACCCAATAGTAACAGTATTGCTGTATAAAGGCATTGTATCCAAGCAGATGTCTCTGTCACCAATTAATAAATTTATTTAGATGTGTTTCTGAATGTATATAATCGCTTTCTTTCTGTGTTAGAAATGGTGACTTATGTTACTTTGTTACATTGTTGTCACAAAATACCTGACAAGATGCTACCTAAGGAAGGACTGGCTTAGTTTAGCTCACAGTTCCAGGTCACAGTATGTCACAGTGGGCCAAATGATGGCAGCAGAGCTTCCAGAAGCTCGTCACATCTCACCAGCAGTAAGGAAGTAAGGGGGCACTCCGGGCTCTTTTTCTCCTTTGACTTCAGGCCGGGACTGCAGCCCACAGAACAGTACAACCCATAGTTAAATGGTCTTCCCACCTTCATTAATCTAATCTAGGTAATTCTTTCTTTACAGGGATGCCTAGAAGGTTAATCCCTAAGGGAGTCTAGATTCTATCAAATTGGCATTCAATATGGGTCTTGTGTAGCCCAGAACTCTTTATGTAGCTGAAGATGACCATGAACTTCTCAAATGGTGGGGTTATAAGTATGTATTACCACATGTGCTTTCTTGCTATTCTTTTATTTTCTTTTCCTGTTTTTGTTTTTTGTTTTTTCAAGAGAGGGTTTTTCTGTGTAACTTTGGAGACTGTTCTGGAACTTGCTCTAAAGACCAGGCTGGCCTTGAACTCAGGGAGATCCGCCTGCCTCTGCCTCCGAGTGCTAGGATTAAAGGCGTGTGCCACCCTCACCCTTCCCACTCCCTTCTACCCCCATTCTTATGTATCTTTTAAATAAACAAAAACTAGACCAGGTGTGGTGGGGTATGGGGTATGCCTTTCTTTAACCCCAGCACTCCGGAGGCAGAGGCAGCTGGATCTCTGTGAGTTCGAGGCCAGTCTGGGCTACAGAGAGAGTTCAGGACAGCCAGGGCTGTTCCACAGAGAAATCCCACATGAGGGGCACATGATAAAGAAACAAAAACTTAAAAGCTCAACTTGTGTATGGAGCAGGCAGATAAAAGCAACCATTCTGGAGGAGAAGCTCTTGGTGAATGTGGTAAAGCCAGCTCCTTCCTATTCTCCCATAACCTTGCCGTTTTCCCCCCTGCCCTTCCTGTGAAGCTTCATTTCATGTAACACACTATTTTTGTTGTTTATAGCATAGCATATTGCAGTGTTAGTCACCTTTCCATCACTGTGTGACAAAAATGCCCAAGGTAATTAATTTAAAAAGAGAAAAGGTGATTTACAAAGCAAATTCCAGGGCATCCAGAGTTGTTATTTAGAGAAACCCTGTCTTGAAAAACCAAATAAATAAAATTAAAGAGAGAAAGAGAAACTTTTTTTCCTACTGGAACCATGGAGGCTGTGCCAGAGGGGGAAAAAAAAGAAGGTTCCTGCTGTGCAGAAACCCCTAAGAAAAAAGCGAAGGAATTTCGCAGAGTTGAAGGTGAAGCACCTGCAGAAGTTTGCCATGAAGACACTGAGAAAGGCCAGGAGGAAGCTTAGCTATGAAAAGGCAAAGCACCATCACAGGGAATTCAGTCAGATGTACCAGACTGAGATTCAGATGGCTAGGAAGGCAAGGAAAGCCGGAAACTTCTAAATCAGACCTGAAATTGGCTCTTGTCATCAGAATCCGAGGTATCAATGGTGTCTGCACAAAGGTCTGCAAGGTATTGCAGCTTTTCTGTCTTTATCAGATCTTCCACAGTACCTTTGTTAAGTTCAAGGAGGCTTCGATTAACATGCCGAGGATTATGGAACCACACACTGCATGGAGTTACCCCAACCTGAAGTCAGTAAATGAGCTCATCTACAAAATCAGTAAGAAGCAAATTTCCACCCAGCGGTGGTGGTGCAGGCCTTTAATCCCAGCACTCGGGAGGCAGAGCCAGGTAGATCTCTGCGAGTTTGAGGCCAGCTTGGTCTACAGGGTGAGGTACAGGACAGGCACCAAAACTATACAGAGAAACCCTGTCTTGAAAAACCAAAAAAAAAAAAAAAAAAAAAAAAAAAAAAGAAGTGAATTTCCTTGACAGATAATTCCTTGATTGCTAATCTCTTGGATTTGTTTTGCTAATCTCTCTTCTTTGCTCCTTCTTTATACTTACATTCAATTCACTCTCCACATTCATGGATTCTATGTCTCTGTATTTAACTGCAAATGGAAAATACATTAGGGGCTGGAGAGATGGCTTGGCAATTAAGAACACTTGCTGCTGTTACACGGGACCCAGGCTCAGTTCCCATCACCCACCCAGCAGCTCACAACAAGTTCTAACTCCAGTTCCTGCATGTCTGGTGCCCTCTTCTGACCTCTGCAGGTACCAGACATCCACATGGTACACAAGCACACACGCAGGAAGAGCTCATATATGTGATAAAAACACATAAACATGCTGGGAGAGAGAAAATATTTTAAAAGCTGTATTTTGAACATGTGATAAGTTTTGTTACTAGTACCCAAACATCACAGTATAATAACTACTGACTCAGCGTTTACTTTTTTTTCCCCTCCAAGACAGGGTTTCTTTGTTTAGCCTTGGCTGTCCTGGAACTCACTCTGTAGACTATTTTGGTTTTGAACTCACAGAGATCCACCTGCCTCTGCCTCCTGAGTGCTGGGATTAAAGGCGTGTGCCACCACTGTCCGGCAAAGAAATGACCCAAAGTAATCTACCACCCTGTGAGTTCTTGTTTTTGTTTTTTCATTTTGTTTTGTTTCTGTTTTTCTAGACAGAGTTTCTCTGTGTAGCCTTGGCTGTCCTGGAACTTACTCTGTAGACCAGGCTGGCCTTGAAAGATCCACCTACCTCTGTCTCCCAGGTGCTAGGATTAAAAGTGTGCACAACCACTGCCCACATTTACATTGTTTTATGTGTTACAAGTAATCTTAAGATGATTTTATACATATATACATATTTCTAGTATATTCTATGCAGATACATAGTTATTTTATAGAAGTGATGAGCATCTGAGACTTTGGCTATCTGCGGGGAGCTTGAGAATCCATCTCCTTGGGACGCCAAGAGATGCTTGCACTCACTTTAATATCCAACACCAGGAAAAGCTTTCACAATCCATATGCACTGTCAGATTGGAAATACCAAGATACAGATGTTTACTGCAACATTTAACAGCAATAGACACTTAAAATGTGGTGCTCTTTTGAGAACCCCAGATATTGTTCAGAGTGCCTCAGAAGGTTCTTGTTATAGGGTGCGTTTTTTGCCCTCAATTTTCTGCTTACTGTTTATAATTCTCTCTTCAGCGGGGTACTTTTCGAAGGGACTTTACCCTTGGAATATTACAGCAAGCCAGCAAGCAGATGGCATCGTTGCTGAGTGAGGATCCAGTGGAAGGGCTGAGCTCCCAAATCCTTAACTGGAGGTAGGACTGGTATGAAGAGGCTTGTTTACCAGCAAACTAAGTTTTACTCATTTTTCTATTAATTATTTGATCCTTGCCAAGCTCTTACTCTGCAGCAGGCATTTTATGGCTATATCTTCACAACTCTGTGGAGCAAATATTGTTGTTTTTCCATTGTTCAGATGAAGAGATGTGACACGTTAAGCTGATTTATTTATTTATTTATCTGCCAGGGAGCAGCAGAATTCGAATCTGAACACGGGTCTGTGACTCCAGAACCTTAAACAGCGCAGAGGGGTCTCAGGCCTTAAGCACCCGCTTGCTCTTGTCTTTGGAAAGGCAAGGGTTGAAGTAGCTGAAGCCAGATACTGACAGCTGTTTCCTTAGTCCCCTGTCACTCATCACTTCTTGCTTACACTTCCCAGGAACTAGAAGGCATGTAAGTGGCTTAACCGCTACCAGCTCATCCTTGAATTTGACGCACAGATGGCACTGGGCCGGATGTGACTTAACCTAATTATTCTGGCCTTTTCACGGCTAGAAATGGTCATCAAGAAGGAGAGACTTTTAAAGACTTATTTAGCCTTTAGTATATTAAAAAAGAAAAGAAATTATTTTGGAAACAAACGAGTCTGTGGCTTTTCCATAGGAGAGACATTTTGTTTACCATTGTCTCAGAAGACAGTTTAAAGGCGATCGCACACAATAGCTATCAAGTCAACAAGCACCATGTGGAAGCTGGAAGCGCTCACTGCTTCACACATATGGTGGCTGAAAAAGTAGGGCATCCTTCTGGCTCGATGGCCTGGCTTCTCTTACAGGCTTTGATGGGAACCTCATCTCTCACTTCCTACCATCATTTTAGGATGCTGAACCATTCACCATGTGCTGATGACCTTAATTGATTGTTTTCTAAGTATACCACCCTACCCCGCCAAGGCTTCAAGCATTCTGGCTAAGTCCTGGACAAGAAGCTTTATCCCCATGCTGTACCAATGATTTTGAGACGGGTAGAGACAAAGCCCAACCAATCACTTTAAATCCCCAAAGACTGTCCATTAGAACCATCCCCCACTCTGCAAAGCTCAGGAGGACGAAACCACGTGCTGGCAATAAGACTCTCTGACCTTCCAAGAGTTCTACCCTGCCTCCACTCACTCAATGGGAAGATGTGAGGGAGCCATTTGTATTGGAGAGTTGGAGGGAAGGGAGTGTCAAGGTCAGAAACCAGGGATTCCAGTCTTGGGTGTGGGGAAGTAACAGAAGCAGTTGGGAGAAACGGGTAGCACCAGGCAGCCCACACTGGTGTGAGGGACAGGCAGAGGACCGGAGCACTGCTTCTTGAAGCTGCCGCTCTTGGACCGCCCATTTTTGTGAATAGCTAAGAATACAGCAGGAGGATTAGACTGATCAGCTGACTACCTGCCTTCAGGAAGAAAGACAGTGTCTGGGACCATGGCCGTGAATGAAGACTTATACACACTGTGTGGACTTAAGTCTAGTATGGTGGCTCAAGACTTCGCTTCAAGAAAAGAGTTTTGAGTTTTTTTTTTTTTTTTTTTGAAACAGGGTCTCACTATGTAACCCTGGCTGGCCTTGAACTATGTAGACAAAGCTGGCCTTGAGCTCATAGAGATTTGCCTGCCTTGAGTGCTGGGATTAAAGGTGTGTGCCACACTAGGCTAAGAGATTTTTGTTGCTGTTGGTTTGTTTTTGTTTGTATGTTTGTTTTTGAGACAGGGTCACTCTGTGTAGTACTGGCTGTCCTGGAATTCACTATGTAGACCAAGCTGGCTTGGAAATCACAGAGATCCTCCTGCTTCTGCCTTCCAAGTGCTGGAATTACCACCACACCTAGAGACAGGATTTCTCTGTGTAGCCCTGGCCTTGAACTCAGAGAGGCAGGCTTCTGAGTTCTGGGCTTAAAGGCGTGTGCTACCACCACCCGGCTGACATTCTTTTTAATAGTCTATCTTCTTGCTTAAATAACAAAGGGATCTAAGAAACAGAATGCATCTATTTTTTCCATACCTACTCAGCTGATTTGGGCCCCCAGTTACACGTTTACAACATACCTCTAAATGTACAGCATACCCCTAAATGTATAGCATACCTCTAAGTTTCATGGCAAAGAAGCAATGTTCTGAAGCATAAAATCAACTGCCTAGCGAGGTCTTGCCCTGTCGTTGTTTTCCAGATGAGGCTGGTTCGCCTCTTGGCAGCTGGAGGTTGGTTTGTTAACACTACCCATGTCCCAGGTAGCAGGCTCAGATGGGTCTCAAAATAGACCAGGAACACAGAGGGCTGATAAGATCCCAGTGGGCAGAAGGTAATGTTACACCATCTATGACATAACCTCTAGAATGATCGCTGCTGCCCTTTGCTCCAGAACCCAGCTCCGGTGCATTGACAAGCAGAAAGTCC
>CABHPQ010145703.1:0-33064 GCA_902168405.1 Peromyscus aztecus
AGATGTCATGTGGCCTGGCAGCCAACAACATCCTTAACTTGTTAGACATTAAAATTGGCAGACTTAGATGGCTGTCAAAGAATTCTTAGCAGTCTTTCCTTCTTCATAGCTCCTTGCAATGCAATAGTAATCGATTGTATCAAATTCCAAACAGCGTTCGTTTAATAACATTAATTGTCTACTTACTATGTACCAGGTTTTGTGCTTTCTGTAAACTTACCTTAGAGGAAGAAGAAGAAAGAGAGGGAGAAGGGTAGGGAAGAGGATGAGAGAGAAGAGACAGGGAAGGAGAGGGGAGGGTGACAGCAAGAGACATTTATAGAGTTGGAAGTTTGTGAACTGGGCAACTGTGGAGGTGCCTTGGATAAGAACAGGATAGGGAGTCAAGTAAAGCTGCCCAGAAGATGCACAGGGCTGCAGAAATGGCTCAGTGGGTAAAGTTCTTACTTGGCAATGTTGGCAACTGAAGTTGGGATCACTAGGACCCCTGTGAAAAGCTCATGAGTATGCCATCCCTCTAAGCTCACAAGCCAGCTAGCTTGGTGTTTGTGTATGAAATGCTGACACAAACAGGATGGAAGGCAAGACTGACACCCAAGGCAGTCCTCTGACCTACACACACACACACACACACACACACATCATACATGTGGACCATCTCACACACAGAAGATGCATCATCTATTCTGAGACAGCACACCAGTCCCGTGAAGAAAGGGGCAGAAGAGCTCCCCCCAGGGAGATGAAATGCAAGGCAGCAGGCTCAAAAATAAGAGGACACACAGTCTAATGGAGAAACCAGACATTTCCTCCATTTGGCTTGAACTACCTAGATATTTGACCTGCTAAAAAAGATTGATGTAGATTATTACATTTGTTGCTAAAATAGTCATTTTTGCCATGCTTCTGTGTGGAGGCACATTGTTCCACCCATTGATCTTCATCAGGAACACGTATCTCTCTCAGTCTAAAAAAAGATAAGTGTAAATGAAGTCTGTCATGCGGTCACTGCCACAAGGGTGGTCATGATCAGAAGAGAAGAGTTTTCACTGGTCTAGGTGAAGACGGCATAAGCCACTCCCCCTGCTGACTCATGGTGGATAGGGAGTAAGAGTGAAAAACCAGTATGGGATGGTGTAGGCTTCCAACATTGGCAGAATTTTTGTTCTGCACTTAGATTACAATATACTGACTGATACACATATCCAATCAAATGAACTTTTATTATATATAGTTTGATATTGTTCAATGCAAACTAGATAACAGTAACAAGAAAAGAAAGGAAGCATAGAGGAGAAATTATTAGTTTCCAGAGAATTATTACTTTACCTAAGATGATAAGAAAGCTCCCTCTTAGATTTTATAATTGTAAAGCAGAACAGAATGCAAAGACTGCCTTTCAGGGTCTTCCTGGGTCTTACTGAAGAGGTGTCTGAGAGAGCAATGCTCACAGTTGGTTGGTTTCACACAGTGGCATGACACTTTATGCTTGCTGAATACTTTTCATCTGGCCCATCCTGTCTCCTCACTGGTGCCCATGAAGACAGCAGTATTGATTGAATCTGAGGAATCATTCAATTCCCTACAGCTCTCTGGATAAATCTGTTCAAACAGGACAAGGCCTCATTACAAACACAATTTTCTTTATGAAGGTTCCATCTTAAATAAAAATATCAATGGTAGAAAAAAAATGAAAATCTACTATTCTTATGAAAGAAAATGCATAGGAAATGACTAGATCCTTCATTCAGAGGTAGCAGAAGCTAGGGACTATAGCTCAATTTCTATCTCTTCCATTTAAGCTTCCAAACTCATTCAGTTTTCTTATCCATATACCAATAGCAGTGATAGTACATATATGCACACTCTCTCTCTCTCTCTCTCTCTCTCTCTCTCTCTCTCTCTCTCACACACACACACACACACACACACACACACACACACTGCAGGGAATATAATTAAACATAAAAATGTATAAAAATAGCTTGAATGGTGGCTGACAGAGTTTTTGTTCCAAGGTAGTATTGTATCCTGCCACATGTGATCAAGCTGGCTAAGGTTGACTACTCATACTGTGGAGGCCCAAATTACTCAGGGTCAGAGAATCTGAGTTTGCTTTAACCAGCAGGGCTGCGTAAGGGGATGATTTGACCATGGACGTGGTTACCAGGTGTTTGGAAGGGTCTGCACTTGGCTGTATCTAACAAGGGGGAAGTCTTTTGCCTCGCCCCTTGGCATTGTTATAAAATAGCCCTTTTGAATAAAGTTCTGGGCCATTGGGTATTGACCCAGGCCCTCCCGAAGCTATCCTGTGTTTCTGTCTTTCTTCTTGTCAACGTCAACTAGGTCTCTCTTTCTACCTGATATTTTCTTCTCCCTCTCTCCTCAAGAGTCCCCCACAATATGGTTTGCAAAGAAACACGCTTAACGGTCATGCGGCTCTTCTCAGAGACAACAAATCTGAAGTAGAAGTTTCCCTGTAAACACCTTGGTCATGTTCATGGAGGAGATCACAACAGTGACGGCAAAAAAAGCAGAAGTTCTGGAGTTGAGCAGGGCAGGAAGGAAGGACAGCAACATTGTCATCGGCCCCACACATGCTTCTCGTCCTTTGGCTTGTGTTCCATCTGCAAGTTTACATCATAGCCCCAGGTGGCAACCAGAGCTTCATTGGTAACATCTGCAGCCCAAACCCCAGGAAGAAAAATCAAAGAGTTAAATACCCCTGACTTCAAGTAGGGTAGGCAGAAACCTACTCCATCTCACAGGCCAGAACTTAGTTACTCTGTCATACCTGACGGCAAAGGACAACGGAAAAATGCAGTCTCCTGGCTCCTGGCTTGTTTATTCTCCATAGGATTTTGTTTCTGAGGAAGACATAGAAAAGGAAAAGCTTCAGCAGCTTCTAGCCCTTCCTCACATCCAAAGGCAGGGTAAGGAGTTACAGCCGAGCACAGATAAATAACCTTGAACTTCTCAAGTACTGATCCTGGGTCCGCATGTAAGCCTTTCACTTGCACTATGTGCCAACCACTTTCACTGGTTTAATTATTTCAGAATAAAACAATTACAGAGAATTTTTTATAATGTAAAGAGAAGCAGGAGATTGTGTGCTTTATAAATCAACAGCCCCTTTGTGCCCACAAGCCATCCCATAATGGGGTTTTTCTCCAGATTTCTCAGAGCATTTGGCCTGGCAAAGTTGACCCTTGTTGACCCATGACAAGTTATAAATTGGCTCATTCATCTTAAAGAGAAAAAGTGTTATCCATTCTCTTACAGTAAACTCTCCATGCATTTTATTTTAAATGAAGTAAATTTTCAAAAGGATGTTTTTGTGCATATAATTCAGTTGCCAACTATTCAAAGTATCCACAGACTTAACAATACATATTTATTGAATGCTGTAAAACAACCTTCTATGATATTTGTTTTCCTAAATATTTAAAAGTACTAAAATTTAAGCTTAATTTTTCATAGGTAAATAAACCTAAGCAGATATTGTTTTGTTTTATTTAATTATATTTCTAAAAATAGGAAATACTTTGTAGAATTTTCCTAAAAGATGTTTGGGATCCAGAATAAACAATACACACATGTAAATCATTCATAATCACTTTGAAGTCTGTATTATTATAGTTAGCTTGTGTAAATCTCTGCAAATTATCTGGAGGGAATAATTGATTAATTTTGTTCAGATTTGTCCAGCAAGTATTTAAAGATCGTATATTAATAAATGAGATGGGTTGTGAAAGGGATGCAGAAGACCAAGGACAGCAGAGTGTCCAGTTATGTCATCTTAAAATGCTGTGAAATCCTACATTTACTTCCTGTCAAGTTAGAAATAAAATGGTAAGTGTGAATGAAATGCCAAATAAAGCAAACTCTATAGGCTACAGATTAAGAACCCATGGAGGACTCCTTATGTCTACAGGTGGTGAAAGATCCCAAAAAGGAGAAGTGAATCACCACCATGCAACTGAAGTCATGTTACTAGGGAAATTCAAACACAGAACAAGACAGTGAAGAAAAACCCTAAGAAGGAAGAGATGGAGAATCCAGGAATTCGGAAGTCAAAGAACTCCACTGGACATAAGGCCCCTTTGCTTCCAGAGGCATCACTGCCCTCCCCACACCCTCTCACAAAGAGCTGTTCTCAGATAACCTCTTCTATGGTCCCTCTTTCTGCTACTGAGACTCAGTCTGTACTTTCTTCTCAAAGGACAAGTATTTAATTCTTCAGATTCCCTTTCAACCTGCCCTAGATTATATAGCCTAGATATTCTATAGCACTATACATTGTGGCTTAAAGAATTCACATAGTCTAGAAATATCTCACTGTGTACTTGGAATTATTGAAAGTCTCAAAATGAAGTCAAGAGCTATGCTACAAAATTCTTGGGGACAAGGAGAACAAGTTCCAGATTCTTGTGTAATTATTCTTTAAAATATTGAAATATTCAATTAGAAATTCAATTGAAAATGCAAAGATGGAGCCTGGTATTTTGGACAAATCTATCTCAGGACCCTTCAGATGTTTCCTGGGCTAAAAGGCAATGTTTTCTAGTGTGAAAATCACATCCTTCATGCAACAAAGGCTGTTTTCAACAGCCAGAGCACTAGCACTGTTCCATAGACTACGGAAGACAGCTGTTCAAGTTCAACAGTGAAGCAATTAGGCATTCTACACTGCTGCCATTTGATATGAGGTACTCAGACAAGGACTCCAAGGCAGGGAATCAAGGGTTGGTAATAGAAGACATAAGGGGCTGGGGAACAGTGTGGATAGAATGAATAACACCAAATGGATTTAGGATTCTGGACTAGCTTTGCTAAAGATTTATATCCACAAAAATCCCAAACCTAAATAAAGTAAGGCATGGAATGTTAGAAAGCTCTCAGTGAGGGGAACATGTGTGGGACTGCCAAACGGGTCATTGTTTCTAAAAATGACGTGTCCCAAGATGACAGCAAACTTGCTCTTCAGACAACTGGTGTTTAGTTGTGCTCCTGTGCCAGCACTTCCTTCCTTCTTGGTTTGTTTGAGCAAGACTGGGATGTCATCCACCTGAGTTGATGACGGTGGCTGTGTGAGATGTTTTTAGTTCATGAACATCATTTTCTTTCAGTGTATATTATTATAATATTTAGGGAAGGGAGAAGAGTGAGGCCAGGTTGAGCATTTCATTCAGTTTTCAGTTAAGAAACACCAAAATTCTGAGTCTGTAGAGAACTCTTTTTACTTCAGTTCACAAGACTAATTTATTATTTGTACAGCTTGACTAAATTCCTTCAAGATAAGGAGCTTTTTTTTTTCTCCTTCACAATCAATAAGCATTTGTTAGATTTTGTTTGTCTGATTCAACTTGTTGGATTCATCACCGACAGTTGGAAATAGTTTGATATAGGGCTCCATTATTTCTCAAAAACCAATTTCTAGAAAACATAATTGTTGCTGACCATGGGGCCCTGCAGTCCCTTCTCTCTGCTCTTATCCTAGCTATTTGCACATTTGCTGTCTTCATTAAAGCCATCAAGGTTCACACAAAGCTGAATCATATCGGTTTGACGATCACAGTCTGTCACCAAATTGGGACAGTTCTGCTTTAAGTCTGTTGCTTTTTGTCGTATTGTCTCCACTGCTGAAAGACCTTCCTCACTGGCTTTGCTGTCAGGATCCTCTCCTCACCCCCTATCCCTCCCCTCACAAATATCTGTCCTAAACAACACCAACCAATCTCTCTGCTTAAAGTCTTCCACTTGTCCTCTTACAAGCAGGAGACATTTTACCTTCAGTTCCCAGCCAGACTCCAGGGCCACTTCTTATCATAGCTCTGCTTATCTCTCCAACCTCACCTCTTCCTGTTCCCTCTGCTTCTAGCCCCTGACCAACCAAATATCACCAAGTAGCCTGTTAATATTCTGTGTGAAACCCTACACACAGGCAATGATTTACTGCAGAAAAAAAAAGTCCCTCATAATGAAGCTATAGTAGCAATACCAAAATAGGAATGTGCCCTGCTGCTATTCATCTATTCCCCCACCCATCATCTACTTTAGCAAATAATTTTTTAGTATCCACTCATATCCACCACTGTGCTTGCTAAATTAGCTATAACACTATGGGGAAACACCCAGTAATTATTCTAGGTATAGTTGGGAACTCAGTTGCTTCCACTAGCAGTATTTCCAGGAAAAATGAACAATAGATTATGCATGTGTGTCTGTTATACATAAACATATACAATAGCAGTGAGACTCAAAATATTTTAACCAGGGGGGCACAGGAACTGATTAACCAAATTGATTCATTTATTTTATCTTGAATTCCTTATCACAGAAAGAGAAATGCAAGAAGAGAAGAGAAGGATGGAGGAGGGGAAGAGGGGAGCAGGAGGTGAGTAGAGGCACTAGAGTGGCATGCCAGAGGTAGGGAAAGGCATAAGAAATTGATCTAAAGACTGAGAGAACGCAGCTTTGAAGTGAGATTTTCAGCCTCTCCATATCTACCAAGCTCAAAGGGGACTTCAGGTCAGAACTGAGCTAGAGATGAAAACATCTTACTTTTTTTTAATTGTTGGGGGAGCCACATGGCCTTTTCTGAAGGCTATCAGTCACCATCAACCCAAATGTGACCTTCCTTCAAAAAACGGTGGTTTTATGAGAAAGCAGGGCAGTGGTCAACCAAGAAAGAGGACAAGCCCAGCCCTGGCGGGCTGATACAGATCAATTTTGTTTTTACAGAGGAAACCTCTTCTAACTACCCCCCCCCAAAAAAAAGACAGAACAAGAAAAGATATTAACTGCAAAAGTTTCCCGGATGTCTGCTGCAGTTGACCAGAACTTCTAGGTTATTGCTTGTCAGACTATTAATGGGTTTGGCTAACCATGACAGTCATTACTTTTCCCCCTCCTGTGAGCCACTTTCTATGTAATTTATGCATAGGTTTTGCCAAGATCTGACAACTTTCAGGATGTTAACATAAAATTAGACTGCAGAGTTGAACAATGGGTGCCTTTAAAATTAGCTGTGGTGAAAACCAATCAAACCAAACTGGCTTCTCCTTTGCATTGTCCCCGAGTTTATTAGCAGTCTTCCCTTTCAACATTTAAGAGCCAGGGTCAGCCTTTCGACTCAGATTCAAGGAGGGTGACCTTGGAGAGGGTCTCTGTGACCAAGGCAAGATCTATACACTCCTCCCATAGACTGTGTCCAGAGAGGCTTGAATGCACCAGTGAAGCCCCCATTTTTGAAATTGGCCAACACACACACACACACACACACACACACACACACACACACACACACACACACACTTTGGAGCCCATCTGAGAGAATTTCGCCTCTGCCCTGTCTAGGTTCCACACAGCTTGCTTGGTGAATGCCATTACAGAATGCGATGTGCGTGTTAATAAGCCAGGACATCTGGTAACCAGCTTTTTTTCTGATTCATTAACTGAGTGCTTCTGTGGCCAGCGGGGAGGAGAGGAGAAACTGGAAGGTTTTGCTTTTAGCAAATGGGTGTTTGATGGATGTCTGCGCTCTTTGGTGTTGCCTGCACTTATAAACTTGACTCCACGGTTAGCATTTAAAATCTCAGCAACCTTTGCAAAGCGGTGCCTTGTCCCATAGGGAAAACCAAGGGTGTTTGCATGGTTCCTGCAGTGTGAGGGAGTAGGAAAGACAAAAAGTGGGTCAGAAGGGAAACTGCCTTGATCCCATTTAAAAGCAGAGGAGGAGGGTAACAAAGGGCTGACTCTCTACAGGTAGGGCCGAGGCAGAGCAGAGGCAGTCTCCCCATTTCCCTACCTTTAAGGCAGTCTTTTCACCTGAGCACATTGCTTGAGTTGACTTCTTTTCTTACCCGGCTGTTGTCTTTTAGGTTAATAAAGCAGTGTGCTTGACTTTTTTTTTTTTTTCCTCTTATTCATATGCCTGTAGGACACTTTGAGCTGAGCAGATTCCAGCAGGCTGCCTAAATCCTCCTGCCTCCTCTAGTACGTGATTAGGGATCCACCGGAGCATCCCAGGAGATACTTAGTGATAGTTAATTTAAACTTTTGAAGAACGGACAGTTTCAATCCAGGTTGTGAACAACTCTAGGGATTACAATTAGATGACTAGACTATATAGAAAATACAAGTGGGAAACTGTAGGTAGCACGATTATGAAAAACCTCCCTATGATCAAGATGGCCAAATCACGTTTGAAAAGAAATGCCATTTTCCCATTAAAATTTACAAAACAAAGTCCCCTGTTGGAAGTAAATCAGGTCCAAATGCTTGAGAGAATGATGGAGTAAAAGCGGTCTGCCTTGATGGTACACATCGAGGGATGAAATGGACAATGAAGTTTCCATATGTTGTTTTTATGCAGTAATTAGAAACTGTCACACACCGTTTCATTTTTTCATTTCCTTGGGCTTATTTGAGTGTTGGAGCTTCCCTTGGAGGCGAAAGGAGAGCATCAAACTGGCACCCAGTAGAAAGGTGGAGCGGTGGCTGATGGGAGTCCTCCCCACCCCTAGGCACTAAGGACCTGTGCCAGAGGCAGGCATGTCAAGGCACATTGTGCATTGAAGCAGCGAGAAAAGTAGCGAACAGCAGCTGCCCTGGCAGAGGATCACCTGGCGCAGCATCCTGCCTGGGTGGGAAGGCTGACCCAGCCCCAGAATCCCCCTGTACGTCATTATGAGGCACTTTGGCAGCACCAGCCTGGGCTCTCTTTGAGAGTGCTTTCCTTCCACCCTCAACATCTACCTTTGATATTAATATAATCAAACTCGAACCAGGGCTCCTGTGGGGCGCAGGGGTTCCTATGAGGATTAGAAGATCTGAAAACAGCTTTCTACTGTTAAAATACTACTAACAGATCCCAGGAAGCCGGAAGCAGAAAGAACTTCTTTTGTCTAAATGGTATTTTCTTTCTGGACAGCTGTTCCATGGCCTAGAACCATTCAAAGAATTGAATTGCAAGACCTGACTTGACTTGCAAAGTAGTAAAGAAGTTCCAGAAATTAAAATGTGGACAGAAAGAAATGCCTTTAGAATCTTAAAATGCAATCTAACAAAATCCCTCAACACCTTCAATTAAAAATACAAATAAGAAAAAAGACAAAACAAGAAAAAAAACATTGTTATAGGCAAACACTATTGTTATATTAACTTTAATATTTAAATTAATGTTAAACATTAATATTAATTCAATTTTATTATTTGTCCTTGGGCTTTTTATATGTAATTTTCTCACAAACATAATTAACAATGAACTTAGTGTCCTATAATTTTTCCAACATAAAAGGCACTGATGTCATTTTTTTCAAGATATTCTACACTATTACTTTAATTACTGTGTGGTATTCTAGAATTTACACTTTTGGTATTTTTTAGGCATAATTTTTGTTAGATATTTTGATTGTTTGAAATATTTTCCCATTATAATCAATGATATGATCAGCATGGACTATCTATATTTGGTGCATTATTATATCCATGGGAAATATTTTCAGAAGCCAGAGTGCCTAGTGGAAGGCTGTGCCCATTTTCAGGCTTTTGATACATATTGCCAATTGCCTTCCAGAAAACTTGTATTAATTTAGGATCCCACCAGCAGAGTGTGCAGCCCTAGTTCCCTCCATCCCTTGCCAACACTCAGCATTCTGTTTCTTTTTAATCTTTGCTAATCTGAGTCGTGAAAAATGGTGTCTCTTTGTTGTTTTAATTAATTCACTGTTGAAACCAGCATTTCTGAAGACAGAATGGCATTTATTTGTTTGATCAATGCTGTAAGCCAGTCGTTAAATCTAGAATTCACTATTGCTTTAGATTTTTAGTTTTTGTCATTTCGCAGTAGGGAAAGGGGATCTCGTTTAGAACACAAGCGATTTGATGCTTCTAGGAAAATACAGATGTATGTAAATGAAGCATGGGGGCCATTTCATCCCTTGTATCTGGAAAAGTACAAAGGAGAGTGAGGTTTTAAAACCCTGCACTGGCCATTGCAGAGGGAGTGTGGAAGTAGCTTGCGGGAAGTCTGTGTTATTGGTCAGCCAGTGGAAGGCATCCATTGGCGACCACAGGACTGCTGGGGTGACTGTGTTGGTATCTGTAACATGTTGATGTGTAAAGTGAAAAAAAAAAATGAATGCTATTCCTCAGGAGAGTCCTGCATATGTCAAGTATATTGTCTCATTAAGCCAATCCATTTATCAACCCGCTGAATGCCAATTAAATTGCACAGGGTGGTGTAGGTATATGGTGGGCTGTTGGTGCCAAACTTTATTACAGCTGAGCTTTTCTGGCATAGTGCATTCCACCCAGTGAAATGGCAGGCACGCCGAAGCCAAATTAAATGTTCTTGAAATAATGCCTTTAAAGAGGATGAAACGCCGCAGCCTGGCAGAAAAGAATGTAAAATGTAATGTCAATTCTTAGTGTACTTTTAGTTCCAATGAAGATGTCAAGGCTCTGATCCAGCCAGTGCCAAATGTCTTCACAGCGTGCAAATTAGATCAGTGTAATTTCATCAGGAGAATGATCAGCCTGTGCTGTAGTCATGGCTGAATTCGCTGCTTCTGCCCAGGGCTGGGCTGTGGACCTGGGGTCCAGCTGAGCTCACACTGATATCCTCAGAAAGAGAGAGGGTGGAATTTAATACACTCTTCTTTCCACCTCATTTCTTAGGGCTGTTTCTAAGAGCACATCTAGCATAGCTGATATAAATTAGGTTGGGATTTTTTAAAAATTGGTTTAATAATAATTAAATCCCAAGTAAGTACAATAACTAATCCAACTGCTCAAGGACATTTCAGAAGTTTTGTATGTATACCTAAACACGAAATTTATATGAACACAGGTAGACGTCAGCATTAAATGCTTAAATGATTAAAATACCAGGTATGTTTTATGAAATACATACATGTAATCTAATATATTGACAAAGTGACAAATATTCTAAGGAGTCAATAAAGAGCAATAAATCGCAAATACACAGTAAACAATACTGAAAATCTATAACCATAAAACAAGCGCAATAAGGGTACAGTGACTAATTTTCAATGCTAATTATAGGGGAAGAGTGACCTTATAATGGTCCCGGGAAGGAAAACCGAAGTGATGTACCTTAAAGCTAAGGATACGTGGGGTTTGCCAGTCTTACAATGAAAGGCCATTTTCATTATTAAATTATTTCCCACATTGAAATTGATTCTCTATGCAGTACTGTGGAAAATATTCCTAAGATAGCATTTAGCTGAAAAATAGATTTCCCACAAATTATTTCCTTTCATAATCCCTCTTTGAATGTATTGCTAGGTCTTCAGTAAACATGAAGCAGAGTTCCTGAGATTGGAGTGACAATGTTGAGAATAACTAGAGGATTCTCAGTGTCTCCCTGTTTGTAGAAGTTGGGCTTTGTCACCAAATTTCCAAGTCATTAGCATGTCATAATGAAGCCCTTTGTTTTAATTCAATTTGCAAAACATTTCAAAACATCTTACTATCTGACACTTATAGATGATTCAAAATGCTAAGAAATGTAGAGGATAATAAAAATTATCCCAATCTACTATCTAGACAAAGAAATTACTGTCGTGACTTTTGTAGTGTTGACAGTTATCTATTTTTTTTCTCCATTTAGGGCCCTATTGTTTACAACATCTCTCCTTTAGATATCATAAGTATTTTATGTTTCACTAAATATTTAAAATTACTTCAATACTAAGGAAAAATGTGGCACCCTCCATTGTTAGCATTTTAGGTCAACATTTAAACATTAATTCTTATAAACCAACCTAACGTGATAGGTGATATATTTAATTGAAAATATTCCTAAGGGGCATCACTGAAATTTAAGAGACAGTGTCAAGGTATGGTTACAACTGTGATACTTTTCAGGACCTGCTCTAAATCTACAACTTATAGAAAAACAATACATTTATAAAATCAGATGCAAGGATCAGTCCGTTTTCATATTCCAAAGGCCCTGTTAGGAATTCCACATTTCTAGTCTTAATTTCCTAGAAATGGGGCAAACACAGTTCAAAGTTCTTTAAAAGTGTAAAATTGAGACTAGGGAGGCACTGCCTTCACCTCTGTTCGTCCCTGTGGAAAGCATGCTCTCCTGTCCTGGGAAATCATTGGTTGTCTGCAGGTGTCTTGGGACATGCTTTTGTATCATGAAAAATGATCATCCTAAGACTTGAAACTCTCAGGGCCTTTTTTTTTTTTTTTTTTTTGGCCAACATAGATACCTAATAGCTCACCAATAATCTAGTGTTACTCTGAATTACTTGTCATTCTTCTATCTTTTGCCAACCATTTGGAATCACTGCTGTGAACTTTTCCTTCATTTCCTATTTTAGGAATAGGAACACTACCCACAGCTAGTTGCTAGGTTTGCCAAGACCCCAGATGCCAAGCCTTGGAACCTTCTAGTAGCAACATCTGGCCTTTTTGTGAGTTCCACAAGCAGTTGTGCACTGGGCTCAAAACTGCCACTGGGGTGTCACATGGCCAAAATTATACTGATTTGGGACTGATGAGGGAACATTCCCCTTTCTGCTTAGCTTGACTATGTCACAAAAAATTAGAGCAATTGTGTGGAAAAATATTTTCTACAGTAAATAACTTAAGAATCTTAATATTTTTAACTAATAGTATTGCTTTCCCACTTATCTATGGAATTTTTCAAAAGCTCAGAAAAATAACTGTTTTTTTTTTTTTTTGCATTTGTTCCAAATTGATAGGACACATCAGATTTACATGCAGGAATGACTAGGAGTTCTGAAGATAGAGGAACGAACACTAACACTTCCAAAACACTTCCTCTAAAGTAAACATTCTAGTTTATTTTTTCACTAGCATTTCCCATGGAAGTAGAGTGCTGTGATCCAATTCGGTATTTGGTTTCCTATGCCATTAGACTGTTTCAAGATATGTTTTAATGTCTTTTTCAAGCAAGAAATTAAAATTCATATTCAAGTAATGGCAATGATTTCCTTAAAGTTATCAATTTAGCATAGAAAGCAATCCCAAATGTTTCCCTTTTTGACTATGCAAGATTAATCAGACACAAGATAAAACGCACTTAAATTAACATTGCCTCCAACAATTTTTCTCTTTTTCAAGGGAGAAGATAAAGTGCATTTGTGAATATTTTGTGTAGTATAAAGAACATTGAAGCTAATACTCTGTTAAACTACATAGAATTCTTCACACAATGGTTTTATTCTATTGTCTTTAGAAGTTGCTAAATTTTAGCTTCTTATTAAACTATTTATTATGACTTTATTATATAGTTCATTTTCATTGACAATGGAGTACTCAAAATTTCATATTCCCTTACAAATTAATTTTTGCATAAAAGTTTAGAAGCAAAATGTATTTCTATTCATTTTTAAGTGTTATTTTTTAGGAAATCATTATTTTTTTATAATCTTTCAGTCAAAGTAATGAATGCAGAGTTAGTAGCTCTTAGAGGGGATATATATAAATGAGTCCTTAGTCCTGTAGTAAAATCAGAGGTACTTCCTGTTCAGCATCAGGTGAATGTTTACTCAGCCTTCAAAGGAAGAAAGACTCTCGTGCAAGTACAATCAGCAAAATGTGACTGCCCTAGGTATCTAAATGCCCAGTAGAAAGGATCAATGAACACAAGAGAGTATGGCCAGAGGGTCTTCCTGAAAGCCCCATGCCATGGGAATCATAGTTTGAGGACTCAGTCTGTCTTCAGTGTCAGGGGAGACATTTGGAATAGCTTCTTTATTAAGAGGGAGTAATTTCAGGCTGGCAAGATGGCTCATTGGATAAGAGCACTTGCTGCTCTTCCAGCGGATTGGAGTGTGATTCCTAGCATCTACATCAGGTGACTCACCAAGTAACTCCATCTCCAGGGCATCCAACACCTCTTCCGGTCTACATTTCCACTTCTATAAGGAGAATAATTTCTTTTTAAATTTGTGGCTTTGAAAATATCCCAATTAGTTTAAATGATAAGGATTAATATGCTGTTTTATAAATATATCAACTTGTATAAAATTACAACTAATTACTATATGAATCAGACTATTAAGGGGGAAGCATTCTGATTTGTACTTGGCACCAGGCTCAGATTCAGCAATGAGGACAAACTATGAACACATATAACTTCATTCCTTTCTTTTCAAATTGTCCTTTCTTTGGAATCTAATGGCTACTCTGGTATCTGTGAACTTTTGACAGTTACAAACAACTTTTTATTTTACTGCTATAAGAAAACAAAACAAAACATCTTTGGGTAGGAAGTCAGAAGTCCAAACATTTGGGCAGGATTAAAACCTGCCTTTGCTTTGCCCTTATCATGCATCAGGGGAACTAAGGAGACCTTGAGTGAATACATGTTGTTGACATGGGTATGGAGCAAGGCCTTAGACCCCAGGAAATTGGCAAAGGTTTTCCCCGGGTCAGGCTTGGAAAGGCAAAGCCTTACTTTTGCCCAAGCATAGGAGTTTAAGAACGACTGATCGTGTGTATAAAACTAGCAATTGCACCTTCCTCCTCCTGATGTTTACAGCCTGAGACCGCTCACCCCACAGACACCTAGCTGACCCTGTGACGTACATAACAAATGCACTGAGATTCAGGTTGCTTCGGGAGTTGGTACCAAGCCATCAGAGTACAAATAATTCACCCGAGCCCAGCTTTTCTTTATATGTGTGTCGTTTCTTTAGTGTCTGGCCTTTCCTCACTTCCTCATGGCCCCCAGTCAAGTCAAATGGCCAAGTCAGGCTCTACCTTTTAGGATAATATTTTCCTCCTAGTTAAGAGTAGTGGCACAGTGGGGCAGTCTCCACAGAGTGTGTTAGATTGTAGCAATAAACCATGGCACAGGAATGGGTACAAGATGGGAGGGCAACTGCATGGGCAATTCTAAAAAAAATGTCAGTAATGAACTCCTCCATATCATATTCAAAACTAATTTAAATCATTTATCTAAATATAAAAATGAAAATTGTAAGAGCCTTAGAGTCAAACACAAGTGTATATCTCCATGATCTTGGATTAAGCAATATTTTCACATATGTGACAGCAAAAATACATAATGGAAGAACAGATAGATAAGTTAGATTTCAACAATATTGAAAATATCCGTACGTCAAAGGAAACATCAGGGAAATAAAAAGACAAAAAAAGTGGGAAAAAATTTCAAATTATCTGATACAAGAGTCTAATGTCTAGAATGTAAAGTGATTTTTGAACTTACATAGTAAAAGGGAAGAAGGCAATTTCTCTAAGGAAGATACATACGCATTGCTAACAAGCACAGTTGAAGACAGTGCCGTTACCTTTCAGAGAAACACAAGTCAGTACTATGCTTATCGGGGAAGAATGCAGTCCTGTGTGACTGTGCATTCTAGATATGAGCAAAGCCATGTACAAGAAGTCTCAAGGCTAAGAGAATGGCATGACCTCCCCCACATCTGAGACTGGGATGTTTGCTGAAGCAGGATGTTTGTGTAGCAGCTGACCTTTAGCAAGAGACCAGCAGTGTACAAGGCTCTGACCACAGTTTCCTTGCTCAAGGAGACTGCATGATCATGCAGCCCCCTGTTCAAATCCCCTACTAAGATTATCTAGCCAACCCTTTGTTTTCTCTGTGTGTAAGAAGCACTCTGAGTGTAATAAATAATACAGCACTCTGGTGTGTCTCCATCCTAGCACACAGTGTACCTGATCCCAGCTTTATGTTACTAATGTCTGTCTTTCTTAATATCTGTTACTTTCAATCAGGTTTCCAGTGCCCAGATGAACAGTTCATGGCATGTGCCATACCATTTCATAGCATGATAGTAAAAAAAAAAAGTTGGAAACTGGTAGGTGATACCAAGCTTGTGAAGGTATTAAAATCCTCATAGGTCGCTAGTGAGAATGTAAACGATGCAGCTATTGTGGAAAACAGTTACATTAAGCATAGAATTACTGTTTGACCAAGCAGTCCATTCCAACAAAATTGAAAATACTTGTCAATTAGCAGAAAGAATCCAAGTGTCTACCACCTGATGAATGGTATACAAAACGTGATCTCCCATTATAGAATATGACAAAAGTGAATGAAGTGCTGATTCATGTAAAATTTGAACACCGAAAGAGAAACCAAACATAAAAATATGTATACTATACTATTCCATTTATATGAAGTTTTTATTATATTCATAAAAGCTATGCGTGTGGAAAATTAATTGTTAGTTGTCAAAGCCTAGAAGAGAAACGGGAAATTGCTGGTAATAGGCTTATGGTTTCTTTTGGGGTTGATGAAAATACTCTAGAAATAGATACAATGGGTGCATAATCTTGTGAAAAAAATTGATAACTAAATGTTATACTTTATCAGAGAGAATTTTATCAGATGTGAATTATATGCTAATAAATATTCTTACAAACTCTTCACACACCTCCTATCCTAATGCTCATCATCATGGATAATGATAAGGAATGATGTCACATTTTGTTTCCAACCTTGTTTCACCCATATCACTCTTTTAGACAGCCTATGGGCA
This sequence comes from Peromyscus aztecus, assembly GCA_902168405.1. NCBI lineage: Eukaryota > Metazoa > Chordata > Mammalia > Rodentia > Cricetidae > Peromyscus > Peromyscus aztecus. The sequence continues at coordinate 16,536 of CABHPQ010145703.1, forward strand.
GAAGCTAACCCCATCACACACTTTCCTCAGCATGCCGACCTTTTATACAATCAAAATCATGTGATTAGTTCTACAGGTCAGCTAGGAGAAAATACGTTTTTAAAAGGCAAAATAAATTGTTGGGTGTAGAAAGAACTAAGACTCATCCTGCAAGCCAGGCTGATGGTGTCACTCCTGCCTTGAGAACCTCCATGTATTCAGTGTACCTTGAGGAGCATCCACATCCTTACCATGGCCCTGAAGACTTCTACAAGCCTAGCACAGCTCCCAGAATCATGGATGCATTATAGATTCTAGGTATATTGAATCTCCCACTATTGCATGAGAAAGTTAGGATCCTTCATGATCCAGAACCTTTAACTTGCCTTTCTCTCAAAAGTAGGATGCCTTTACTGTGTTTTCCTCTGAGTAATTTTTCACAAAATGCCAATTAAAAGCTTAGTGGTTATTAGGTAATGGAAACAATGAATTGTTGGTCTACTTTGTATGATGAACTGTTGTTGGTTGTTTTTGATCTTTACTCTTTGAAGGACCTGCCACCAAGTTCCCAAATAAATAAACAAAGGAAGGCTTATTCTTACTTATAAATGGTCAGCCTTAGCTTGGCTTGATTCTAGCCAGCTTTCCTTAGCTTAAATTATCCTGTCTACCTTTTGCCTCTGGGCTTTTACCTTTTCTTACTTCTGTATATCTTACTTTTACTCTTACTCCATGGCTAGCTGGGTGACTAGGTGGCTGGCCCCTAGCATCCTCCTCTCCCTGTTCTCCTGCTCTTTCTTCTTTCTTGTTTCCAGATGTCTCTTTCTATTTATTCTCTGCCTGCTGGCCCTGCCTATCCTTTCTCCTTACTTGCTATTGGCTAGTCAGCTCTTTATTAAACCAATCAGGTGTTTTAGACAGACACATAAACACAGCTTTGCAGAGTTAAACAAATGCAACACAAACAAATGCAACACATCTTTGCATCATTAAAAAATGTTCCACAGCATAAACAAATGTAACACATATTAAAATAATATTCTACAACAATGAACATAATCTTTTTACACACTGTCAGGCATATGTTGCCATCACTCCTTATATTTATGAGCATTATGAACAATTTTCCAAAACTCGGCTTTAAAGCAAAAATAACATGAGAATTGTTGGCAGGGCCATTCAAGGATTTGTCATTATTAGCTCTCATGATTATTAGTTACAGATTAAGGACCAGACTCTGGTGTTTCATATTTTTGTAGATTTTTTTTTTAATTTTTAAGGGTGGTAGTAAATTCTTCCTGGAAGAAAAAAGTACAAAACTGTTGTGGTTTTATTGACATAAAGTTCTTTTTTTCTTTTGGATCTAACCAAGATGTCTTACTTTGTCAATTACTATAAATAATAACTAGTCATTTTTATGCTATTTTTAATCATGTTGGTCCCCTCATTCGTAAGTTCAACAATCCTTGACATGTTCTTAATTCTGTGTACATATAAAACTTGGTATTCCATTTTACATGTAACTATTTTACATTAGACACTCAACTGATTTGTTCAGTTTTCAAAATTTTCCCAAAGGTTTTGTCATAATCAACACCGAAGTACTTTTCAGAAAAATAATATATATCTCAAAAAGGAGAGGAAACCTACTTTGTCCTGGTCCAGTGCACTAAGGATGGGCTACAAAACAGGGATGCACTTGGCTCATGCCCTTTTCTGGCATCTTTTTTTCCAGAGAAGTTTAAATAGTATCCTGTCTTTTCCTATAGGCATATCCCGAATGAGACATTATTGATGGAGTGGAGAAATAAGCTGGACATGGTGGTACAGGCCTTTTAATCTGAGCACTGAGGGGGCAGAGACAAGTGGATCTCTATGAGTTCAAGGCTGGCCTGATATACAAAGTGAGGGCTAAGCCAGCCAGGGATATGTAGGGAGATCCTGTTTCAAACGAACTAAAGAAAAAAGAAGAAGAGAAGTGGGGAGGAGGAGGGTGGAGGGAGAGAAGGGGGAGGAGGAGGAATACAGGACTTCAGTGTAAATGATTCAAGAGCAAGTCAGAGTAATCGAATCTGTGCAAAAACATTTACTCATTTACACCAATTGAATATTTAATGATGACCCTTGGATTTTAAGGTTAGTGTTTTCTTAATATGGACATATAAAATAGAAAACTGTCTACCTCTACTTTCAGAAGTGAACATTATCCATTTTGGAATACACTGAAATTGTACTGTGGCTTCATGCCCAACAAATGTTAGCAAAAAATCGTTTAGTGTAATTCACTCACCAATAGTGCAAACTATGAAATGATAGCAAAAAAAAAAGATCTACATTTTGAATTTTTAGTATATTAATTTATAGTAGTTACTCAGGAAGCAGTGATTTTAATGGATTGATATACAGTTTAAGAAAGTGGGGTGGGGGAGAAAAGCTTTGAGTATTGTGTTTAAACACTGAAAGAACACTGACATAATGCATGTGTGTTCAAGAAAAGCAAAAGAAATGGAGCCAAGTGTTGGATGACACACACCCAGGAGGCTTCAGAGCAGCTCTACAGAAAAGTCGACTTATATCCAAGATATTCTCATCTTTGATTCATTGTCTTTAGTATGATAATTACAGAATTATTCTTAGTCTCGTGATTATTTTTTAAATACTTTTAATAATGTTCCTGGAATTTTGACGTTTTATTTTATGTCATATTTCTCTAGAACTTTAATAATATTCTATCTCCTCGGTATTCCTTTGGGTTTTTTAGACTTCCTAATTTAAAAATATTTAGTGCAAACAAGAGAACCTTAAACCAATGCATTTAAAACGGATATTTGAAATGCTTCCTGCGAAAACAGCTGCTACTTTCATAAAAATATAGACGAGACATAGAACAATCCTGATATTTTGCACTGTTTTGGTAGTTTCCTAGAAAACTTTATTTCCAGTTGTAATTCATATAAGAATCAAGTGGTTCCATGCCTATGACATATTTCAGTATGCTTAATTACTACCATTGGAGCTTCTCGCATTTCCCTAATGAATCACTGGCCTATTATGAAGAAATGACTCTCTCAAAGGACAATCATTTATTACACCTGAGCCCTCTTGGTTCCAACTGTACCACATGCTGCCTAATAATTTGCAATGATTTAGGAAGATTGCCATAACCACTCAATTACTTAAGCGGCTTTGGATGCAATCTATATAGCACAAGGCACATCCTTGGCCTACATTTACAACTGTCTTGTTAATTAAAAAGAACCTAGAAACAGTTGTGTTCTGAGCATCCCACCTATGCTGAGGACTAAAAGTAGTCCCTTATTTCTGTGGCCATCCAGCAGTTGTGCCATGGAATACAGCTGGGGAAAGAAAGTCATAGACTGGGGTTCAGGAAATGGGATCTCAAATCTGACTGTCTTGCTTTTCAGCTTCGGAGCTTTGGGTAACAGCATTCTCTGAGCTCAGTTTCCTTCTCTTTATAGGATATGAGCCACCACTATGGATTTCTCAGCCATTTTCTTAATTAACATCATATCTCCACATAACCTATGGTAAGGTTAAAAATATTTTTGCAATAATGTTGCTAGAATATTTATAAAACATCTCAGTGATTAATCAACATAATAAAATATCAAATAATAAATAAATTAAAATAATGAAACAGTACTGTGTGATGGTTTGAATAAAATATCTCTCATACTTTTGGGTATCTGAATATTTGGTCCCTAGTTATGATATTTTTTGGGTAGGTTTAGGCAGTTTGGCCTTGCTGGAGGAAGTATGAACTGGGGGTGGGCTTTAAGGTTTCAAAATTCATGTGTCGTTTCTAGTACACTCTACTTCCTGTTTGATGTTCAATATATGAGCCCTTAGCTCTTAATTTTCATCTCCAGTCACCATGTCTGCCTGCTGCCACACTTCCCTACCATGATAGTGATGGACTCTTATCCTTCTGGAACCATATGCCTCAAATAAAACCTTAATTCTAAATATGTAGCCCTAGTTTTGATGTTTTGTCACAGCAATAGAAAAGTAACCAAAACAGAAATTGGTATCAGGAAGGAAGTTTTGCTGTGACAGACCTGACTATGCTGGGATTTAAATTCTGTAATATGGGTGAGCATTGTAACCAGAGCTTAATGAGCCACCCGGAGGAGTTTGGGAGACTGTAGTGCTGAGAGCTGTGTGGACTATGGAGGCCTAGCTCACAAGGATTCAGAGAGGACTAATATTAACAATTGGAATAGAAACTTTTCATGTGATATTTTGGCAACAAAGGTGGGTACATTTTGCCTTTGCCCTAAGAAATTTCCTGAGGATAAATTAAAAAGTAATAGACTAATTTATTTGTCAGAGAATATTTCAAGACAACCTAATATTGACTCTGTTATATGGTTTTTAGTAATCACTCTTATGGAGATCTACAATGAAAAAAGAGCAAGTTGGGTAGAAGGAAATACAAAGGGTACAGTTTAGAGAGGAAAAGGACACTAGCAAGATTAATACTAAATCTTCTCTCTCTGCCTTTCATCTCAGGGTAGGAGCACTGGGGTTGCAGGTATGTGCCACCACATCTAAATTGTTTTAAATTGATATATATATATATATATACACACACATATGTGTGTATGAATTCCTGAATATACATATATATACATAAATACATATATAATATTCCTAAATATGTAAATACAACATGCTCAGTACATATATTAATTTTATGCATGTGATTTATGATTTCAGGGCCGGTCACATGGTATTGGGTAATAATTGGCAGCTCTTCCCAGGGAAAGGTGATTGATTTCTCCCACTCTCAGCATTCCTTAGTTGCCTGTAGTTCTTTATCCAGGCTTGGAGACCTTTCCACGTTAACATGTCTGATGGTGTTGTGTGCCACCATACTTGACTTTTTACACGGGTTCTGGGGATTAAACTCAGGATCTCACGTCTGCTTGACAAGCACTTTATAGATCGAGCCATCTCCCCAGCCCCAAAGACTCTATTACCTGTCACGTTTTTCTCACAGTTTCACTTGCAGCTTTTCTTTCTCTCCTTTGTCTCTTGCATCACTCATTTTGTTAAGCACGAATACTCTTTAAAATTAAAAAAATAATACCTAAGTTTTATGATAAGTGGAATTTATATTTTGAAACACAGAGAGTTGTAGTCATCTTCCCTATGTAAAGTATGACATGGAAATTAAACTGCTGAGTTTCTCTAGTCGTACATACCCCACCTCAAACGTCTCACATTTAGCAAGAGCTTTACTGTTCGATTTGAAGTGATCCAACAGCTAAGAAACTTCTCAAAGATTATATCGCATTCCCACACTTTTGCTTGTAATGGTTTCCAAGCTAAAGCTTTAGTTATAAACATGAAGTCATTGGTTGACGAGTGTCACTGCGATACAAACAGCGTCATAAAAACAGTTTATATTCTCACATTAGCAAATCCTGATCACTAAAGCAATGCCTTTACACATCATTTCTAGAAGGTATTTCAGGATAATTTTATGTGGAAAGACAAAAATTTCACGTATACATAGCTTTTCTCCAGTGAATCATAATTTAAAATTTTAAATATTTATTTCTTTATTTAGATGTATGTGCATGTGCATGCATGTGTGTGCACATATATGTAGGTTGTGAACATCTGCAGAAGTGCTATGAAGCCCACAGAAAGCACTGAGTGTCCTGTACTACTCTCTACCCATTCCTTTGATAAAGTTATCTCTCTCTGAGCCTGGGATTTACCTTTCCTTGGCTACACTAGAAGCCAGCCAGCCCCAGTGATCCTGTCTCCATATCCTCGAGAATTGGGTTATAGACTTTGGCTGGGAACTTGGATTGTTACATGAGTGCTGAGTTCTGAACTCTGGTCCTCATAACTGTATGACAAGTGCTGAGCCCTCTACATTTCCCACACTTTGAATGCTTGTGTTTATGTGAAAAGGGGTGCAATAACTGAGATTTTGAAAATCCTTCTAGATTTCTGAATTTTTATTCCTCACAAGGCCTTGCAAAACGTTTTGGTTAATGAAAAAGCAATAGTTTCAAAATACTAGTTAAATATAGAAGTATAATTCAATTGCTGCAATTAAAGAGTCAATTCTTCCATTTAAACCAAATTACAAAGAAGAACCAGCCCTCAAGTCATGAATTTTAATTTTTAAAAGCTGCATATATATCCCCTCCCTTTCTTTTAACATTTCTTTCAGAAAGAGCTCCCATTAAAACTCAACTTTATATACATAAAGTGTATATTTATAGAACCCCAATTAATAAAGCATTTCTATAAGGAAAGAGGGCATGGCCATTAGGACCAGAGCCCCTAAAATTTTGACCTCGTCTCTGACCACAAATGAGAAGTACAATTATACCCAGAGAATCCTCCAGGCCAGTTCTGGCTAAGTGTGTTTATCCAGTCATCCGGCATGCCACACAGCTGGGAACTATTTCGAGGTCTGATAGACATTCCTGTCTAGGAACTTTGTCTTCCTGATTTTCTGCTTTGTATCATGTTAGAGACAATTTAACATGAATACATCAAGTGTTTTCAAAACTGCTTTGGTTTTTAAACAATCGCAATGTCTTTGAGGCATGATTTTCTCAAAAGCAGGTTTCTTTGAGACTTTGACACAATGAATTTAGCATATTAGGCATATAGGATGATATAAACAAACATAATTATTATTTTAGCCCAACATAGATACTGGTCCTGTGGATGGCAACGGGGCCCAGGGATGGGTGTTCTCTTGGGATTATATATTATGGGAGAGACCCAAGGCAATAAAATAACAACAACCACAAGCCGAAAGAATTGAAAGAGCATTCCAGAAGAAAATGCTACATAAATAAGGGATATCTGGTCATCTGCTTTCTTTAAAGGCCAATTTTTGGGGGTCTATTTTCTAAGTATGAGAGGAAGGCATATAATTCTCTTCATGAAGTAGCTAATCTTTATCACACCCCTTTTGTCCAAATAGATATTTCAAGGTGTAAAGGGAAAAGATTGAGGACTAAAAAGAAAACACAAAGTAAGAAAATAGACATTGCCAAAGATAATGAACAAAACAGGCAGAAAGAGAGAATACAGAGCCCTAGGTATGTTCAAAATAATAAGACCCCACGGAATCACAAGGCATTCTCAGGGCCCATGGCTGTTACAGAGTCTTAGAGAGCTAAAGTGGCCTATGTGTTTTCATCCAAACCCCTTCCTCAACAGTAGAGTGACTGCCTGCTGGAGTGAAGATATGCTGGTGGTGTTTAGGGATTTAGAACTGGGAGTCAGATTCTGGTATATTTTACTTCTTTCTCTACCAAGAATTGCTGTCAGCTATGTTGTGTGTGTTCTAGCCATAAATCTGTGTGTTTCACAACAAAGGCTCAACAAGGAATAGTATGCAATTTTAGGTACCCACAAAATTAGGTAGCTACTACATTTATGCTGTGGCAAAAATGTTCAGTGGGGAAGAACATCCCATTAATTGCTGGTGGGAAGGATTCGAGTGTCTTGTGATGGGAGTAAGGAGGTACAAGTTGCTTTCCTTTTCCCCAGGAATTCAAGAAGCATGGGAACTGACTATAAAGATGCCCTTGTTCTGTTGAGAAGGGAGTTCTTGCAAAGTCCCCCAGCAAGAAAGGAAATTAATAGGGCTGTGATGATTATCTCCTTACTTATTTGAAAGGAATTCTAGGGAAAATTAAAAAGCACTGTGGTATGGTCTATAGTTAAATTCCTGGACATGTAATTTGAACATTAATCTGGGGCAGCCAGTATAGGGGTAATTCTGGAAGCTCTGGCAAAGTGGAGGCTTCATTCTCTGCATTCACATATAAAAACCTAATAAGAAATTTCCATTGATGATTAAGAAATGGAGAATAAAAATAGAAAGTGAGTGAGCCCTTGCCAGTGAATGTGCACAATGAAGTGAGTTCTGCTCACCCATTTACTGTGCTCATCTCAGGTGCTCCTTCCTTCATGAGAGGTAGGAGGCACCAATGAAATATGCCAGAAAAATCTTCTGAGTGTGGGCAAGAAGCCCTGCGTGTTACCATGGAACTACTTGATCGACGTGCTTCTGCTCACACGGGAGAAAGTTAACAAAGAAAACAGATTTTTAGAAAAAACTAACTTGGGATTTCAGGAGACTGAAAAACTCCCACAAAGCCAAGAAAACAAAAGGGTGAAGAGATACACATTTGGGGAATATTTAAAGAATATACATCTTGAAAGGTGTTAATATTACAAAATATGTGAGGCAATTAAATAACACAGTAGCAAAAATGCAAACATAATTCAAGTGGGCAAATGATCTAATAGACATTTGTAAAAGAAGACGTGCAAAATCCCAATAGATTAGAGGTAAAAGTGCCCAACGTCAGCAGTCCTGGAGGAACTACAAATGCAAATTGTGATGAGCTACCACCTTACTCCAGTTAGAACCACCTTGGTAAGAAGACGAAAGGCATCCATTCAGTGAGAGTGGGATATAGGAAAGAGAAAACCCAGAGATGATGGGGAGAATATAAACTACTATAGCCATTTTGAAAAAAAAAAAAACAAAACAAAAAAACCATAGACGGTCCTCAAGACTTAAATGTAGAAACTAGTGCATGACTGGGCAGTTCTACTCCTGGGCAGATATGGAACATGGTATTAGCTCATCAAAGAGATAACTACACTTCCATTTAACTGCAGCACATTCTTCAGATCTAAGATCTAAGACTTACCGAACTGATGAGATGGCTCAGTAGAAAAAGGATCTGCTCACCAAGCCCAAGGACCTGAATGTGACACTGGGGACCTACTTACATGGTAGGAGAGAGCCAATTCCCTCAAGTTGTCCTCTGACTCCCACATGTAAATATATACATGCAAACACATGTATATACACATGCAATAAAGATGTAATTAGATTTTCCAATCTAAGACTTCTATGGCTCCATAGTATTCCATTATACTACCATACTGTGCTTTATTGATTTGTCTGTTATTGGGAATTCAAATGAATTCCAAGTCTTAGATTAAATGCAAAATAAAGAGGAAGAACAAACCTCTTGGATGTGCAGTCTTTTAACTACAGATCTCGTGTCTAGGGCTGAGCTGTTCGTAGACTGCCCTGGATCTCCTCTTGCAAGAGTCTTTCCATCCATCAGAAGACTTCCACCCGTCCACCACCAGAAGGAATTGGTGACATTGACAGTACCAGACAGGAGGTACTCCAGCTTCAGCAAGAAGCAGAGGCAAGTGGTGCTCAGCTATGTCTCATTCAAATGCCATGTAAGACAGGTTTCAGGAAAGGAGAGGAGGAAAAGCCAGAGAAGGTTAAATGGGATTCTCTATCCACGTTTCCAGTCCCAGTCATGGTGCTATCTATTAATTATTGACTCCTGTACAGTAAAATAGTTTACTTTAGCAGCTTAACACACGAATAAAAATATATTATTCTATCCCACCTCTATGATGGTATAGAACGTGATGGTATAGAATTTCCTAAGCGCTTGATGTAGTATAATGAGTGCTTGTGACTCATGGTACCTTGTGTAGTTGCACTTAAGTGGTTACCAGCTCCCCGGGGGGAAGGGGGTTGCTACTAGTTGACAGAAGACTTAGTTCCTCATGACATTGCCCTCTCTGCTGGACAAAGTTTCATGGTACAGTCATTAGCTTCCCCAGAACAAGTGGTCAAGACAGCAAGAAGGAAGTCTCTTGACATAGTCTTGGGAGTTTCAGTCTTTCAACTGTACCACATTGATGGGCTACATGTTGGTCAAATTCAGCACCCTACAGAGGCATGCACACCAGCAGTGAGGACCAGTGGAGCCATGGCCGCCTTTTCTACCTAATACTTACATTATTATTTAATGTTTCACTTAGTCTGTATTTTTTTAAGATCTTGAGTAATATCCAAGAATGCATGGATTCTATCTGCTCTATAAGTTATTACGATATGCTAATTTCTAAACAAAAACAGTACTGTTAAAGCACAAAATGTCTGATCTCCCAAGAGCCACTTAAACCTTACCACTGTTCCCTGTGCCACCAGTTGTGAAGCACCACTGGTCACAAGCTTTAGTCTTTCTTGAAAGGGATCCTGCCGAGTTCAGTGTAAGTGAAGAAACCCTTACCTGTACTAAAGTCCCTGTAAGTTCACTGCAACAGTACTGGGCAGCAGTGGGAGGACAAGAGCATTACAGCAAAGCCCATTGGCTGCTGTGATTTTTCCTGACACTTGCCAGTCAGTTATCATTTGCAGTTACTTAAAACAGGAACAAAGACTTGAACCATAAGGCTAAAGCAGATTTCTCCCAGGCCATAAAACTAAACTCACCTTATTACGTATTGTTACTCTACTGTCCACTCTCATAATGGAAGGCCATAAAGCACATTTAACTGTTCCCTGGAATGTCACCAGCATTAAGTGCTTTTCACTTTCCTGTTCATTTGGTTGTGATGGCTATAATAGTTACATCTTAGAGCTTTTGCAGCTGGGACATCTAGAAATGCCTTCTGGTGTCAGAATTCATGGGGAATACTCAGTTTGGATAACCCTGGTGTTTAAGCACGGTTGGGGAAATCGTGTCATGACCACTGGGTTTTATTAGCAGTCAGCCCTTTTGCGTCATAAAATGCAGTGTTCTGAAACCAACTGCTTATTCTGTCCTAGGCTGGTGACTCTATCTGTGCTTTTGGCACTCCATTCTTGAGCCCTCATTACAACTTCTTGAGGGTGCTGTCTTTACCTGAGTCCTTCATGGCCAAAGATGACAAGACAGTGATGGTGAGGACCTGTGCTGATCATAGACTGTCACCCATGATTCACCCTGAAGCCTGTGGCTATTTACAGGGTCAGGAATCTGTGATTTCATCATATACCTGTCAGATTTACTTAGTGTTTATTTACTTCATTTGAGAAGACAATAAAAAAAATCTTGATTTTATTCTAAATTCATATTAGAGTTAATAAACTATTTAATAAAGTTATATGGTTAAATAGATTTTCTTTGTCATTATGTTTTCAAAAACTGAGGGAGAGTATAGAGACTCCCAAACGGAACATGTATTTGCCATGCCAATGCATCCATGGTAAATCTATTTCCTTTTATTGAAAAACTTAGCTTTCATTAATAAATATTTTGTCAACTTAAAACTGAGTAGGTATAGCCTCTTGGTCATGAAAATTGTGGGGAGAAATGTTAGCTTGATCTCATTATGTGACTCAGGCATATGAAAGTGATTTATGCAATTTTAATCTTCCTCTTTTTTTTTACAGCCAGAGTAGAAGCTCAGTGTATCTTCAGAACCAAGAACTCATTGAAGCTGGCTTTTCAAAAAAGAAATTATTTTGTAAGGCTATAAAAGACCATGAAGTGGGCATTCAAGGGACTAGAGTTAAAAGTGGATCTGAAAGTCAAGGTTGGGAGGTTTTGGTTTTTGATTTTTGGTTTTTGTTTTTGTTTAATTTCTTAAACATCATGTGTTTTCTGTCATTATTGTTCCTTCGCTCTCTTTCCTCTTTTCTCAAAAGGCCTTGTCTGCTTGGCCTTGGCCCCTCCTCCTTACATGGCTTGACCATGTCAGTGGTAACCATCAGCTAAAGAGTATGCCCATTCAAATTAGAGAAAGAACAATAGAGTTATGTATACCTCTCCATGTGTATTCTAAGAGGAATGGCTTCTTGTTTTCTGGATAGGGTTGAGAATATCTAAATGGGAGACTACGTAAATGTGGTGGTTTGAATAAGAATGGCCCCCATAGGCTCATATACTTGAATGCTTGGTCATCAGGGCATGGCACTATGTAAAAAGGATTAGGAGGCATGGCCTTATTAAAGGAATTGTGTTGCTAGGAATGGGCTTTGAGGTTCCCAAAGCCCATACCAAGACCAGAGTTTCTCTCTGTAAGCCTTTGGATCAGGATGTAGCTCTCAGCTACTTGCCTAGCTCTGTGCCTGCCTGCCATCATGCTACCCACCATGATGAGAATGGACTAAACCTCTAACACTCTAAGCAAGCCCCAAATTAAATGTTTTCTTTTATAAGCATTGTCTTGGTCGTGATGTCTCATCACAGCAACAGAACACTGAATAATAAGACAATCAGGAATGAAAATTTTGAATTTTTCTGAGGGGAAGAAAAGTTAAAAGATGAATTGTTTCAGCCAGCAAGAGACTTGTGTCACTGGTAAGGACACAGCTGTTTAATGAGTCATTTCATTAAGTTTTAGTATACACTAATTGTCTTTTGGGCCTCCTATCAAATCTGTAATATAGCTTTTGAATGACCTCCGCTTAGTCAAGATTGACTTCTGTGGACTGTGGCTGAGTGTTAAATCAAGGTGAACATAGGCTGAAGAGCAAGAGGCTCTACTCAGCAGGGTAGTCAGACCCAGGGAATCTCTCCTTCATTCTCTGAGAAAATGCTTCCATAAATTTACCGTATATCTAATTTTCAGGCTTTATTTCTAAGTAGCCCCCCAAGCTCCAAATCTTGCTAGGATAGACTGGCTTCTGAATTCCCTCTTTTATCATCCTTCAGTGACTATGCCATTACTCTACCTCCTCTTCAGAACTTCATTCCTGCAGTTCTGAGAGCTACCTTAAACCAAAATCCACCTTGAAGTCTCCCCAGACTAAACTCTCCCCAAGTCTCCTGCCTTTCATGTTGGAACCATGATAGTGTTGTCATACTGTACCTTGTACTAGTTAGGTATTTACAGGTAGATAGTGTCTTATGTACTGTCCAGATTCCCCTCAGATGCCAAGCTCTGCACAACACATGTAAGCATTTGAAATTGTTTCTTGAATTAAATGTAAAGTTAGTAAGTCAGCTTACTTTCCAGAATTTTCATAGTAATAGTTTGAAGTGGTAAGCAAACACATCCATATTTGAAAGGCTGCATTTTTGTCATGAAGATATTTTGACTTTTTTTTTTGGTTTTTCGAGACAGGGTTTCTCTGTGTAGTTTTGCACCTTTCCTAGAACTTCCTCTGTAGTCCAGGCTGGCCTAGAACTCACAGAGATCCGCCTGCCTCTGCCTCCCAAGTGCTGGGATTAAAGGCATGAGCCACCACCGCCTGGCCATATTTTGACTTCTTGTTGGTCAAGTTATGATCTTTGAGCCCTCTACACTACCATCTGTTCTAAAGCTAGTGTGAGAACATGTATGTGGAATCTCTTTGGGAAAACACGTCACTAATAAATGTGGCTACTTATTGCTAGTGCCACAGTATAGAATCAACCTAGTGTCTTTCTGCACTGTATGGAATCATGATAGTTTAGGTTGATCTGATCTTTCCAAGTCAATCCCTTAACTGTGGAAGTAAACATTTTAAAACTGTTATAGCAGTTGCAAGGGTGAATATCAAATTTTAAAAATGTGGCTCATGCCTATTTCTCTTTGTCATATTAGTTTCATTTGCCAGTAATATGTTTCCATTGTACTAGATAGGAAAACTTCCACAATAAATTGCAAATAAAAACGTATAAAGCAAAAAAGTTGATCATTTAATATAGATAGATTGTTCCAAATAATTCTCTCCAGATGGGAGATACCCCTATTCTGTACATGGAGGGCATGGCAGGCAGAGGCATGGAAAAATACCAGTACTCTCAAAGTTGATATGAAAGAATAGTAGACTGGTTGATGATGAGAATAACACCTCTGAAACATGGCACTTCTAGTATATGCATGCATTTAGACATCCCCCATGTGTGCATTTCCGTGTGTTCATGCTCATGTGTGTGCTGGTGACATGGATGCCCCCCAGGACAGTGTCAAATGCCAATACCAATGTCATTCCTCATGATCGATCGATCTATCTATCTATCTATCTATCTATCCATCCATCTATCTATCTATTGAGACCAAGTCTCTTACTGGGCTTTGAGCTGTCCATGCAGGCTCTGCTGGATGGCCAGTGAGCCCCAGGGATCCAACTGTCTATTTCCTCAGAGCTGAAATTACAAGCATGCACCACCACACTGCCTTTTTAAAATTTGGGTCCTGAACGTGAGAGCCAGGTCCTTACACTTACAAGGTAAGCACTTTACTGACTGAGCGATCTCTTCTGCCCTGGCCAATCTTCCTGAAACCCTTGGTACATCTTTAGAAATGTTCTATACAGATTCCCCTTTTCAGTAAATGAATTTAGATTTTGTAAATTCTGGAGAAACCAGCAGTCTCTCCTATAAGTGAGTTGGGAGTTTGGTTTGCTTAAAGAAAACATCTGTGCATCCGTTTATTATTTGTGACATTTGCCCAGTAATCTTTAAACTTGACTATCTTCCTCTTTAAAACACAATGAAACTCTAGCAACTGTGTGCTGTTTTGACAATTTAGCCACGGCTTTTATAGAATAGTTTCTAAGTGGGAGCCAGAATGATATTTAGGGTAGCCATTATAAAGTCTTCTTGTCAGAGCACCACATTTTCCTAGGTCACCGAGATAAGACTTTTCACATAGCTTTGGGGGAAGTTTAAAAACAAACACACATATCCACATGGGCTCTAAAGTCTTACATTCATGAAGCTTTTTGTAAATTTGGGGTTGAGGAATCATTAATTGAGAGTCACTGAATCATTAAGCATAGAGTTGGCTCCTAGAATACAGGAACTTCAGAGAGAATCGGGCAGTTTCTTGTTGGGGGGGGGAGGTTGTTGTTTTGGTTGTTCCTTTTCTTTGCCTTGCTTTACTTGTGCACCCTTACTGGTCCTCTCCTGGAGTCTGTGAAGTCTAATTTTGCTTAAGATTTCAATCCCAAGCCATCCTTTGTCCTTGCCATGTTTTCTTCATTGTGACTCTAGCCAGGGTTGCTCTGTTATCATCCCTAAACTCTTGAGCTAAGGACATTTCTGAGGTTCCCCGGGGCATCAGCTGGTCCTCTCGTAGCCTTGCTCATCCCAATCCTCTGCCTCCAATCTTGAGAAATTTCTCCATTCTGATCTTGGCTTTTCTTCGGTCTCCCACCTGTTTAAAGGTCCCCTGACTTCCTCCCTGTCTTTGTTGAGAATTTTGCCTACCTGAACACATATAGCTGACTCCCTCCTCACTGTCACTGACTGAACTCTTCTCTCGCAGCTCATCTCCACTCAGAAACCCAGATGTGGCTCCAAGTGCCTCCAGAGACCTAGAAATAGCCTTCTGGACCATAAAACAAAGAGCAAGACTGAGGTGATTTTAGTGGTGGCCAACCTTCTGCTGGCTTCTTCCCACAGGCTGCTGTTGTTCTCTCTTAAGCTATGCATCCTCACTTATATGCAGAGGCCCAAAAGCTGACCTTTCAGAAGTAGACAGAAGAACAGTGGTTATCAAATGTAGCATGAATCTTAACAGTTCTTATTAATAAAATCAAACCTGAGCCAGGTATTGGGGTAAATGCTGGAAGGTCAGAGAAATAGAACAAGCCACAGCTATCTCACCTCACCTGATCCTCAGCTGGTCTTGCTTCCTCAGACTGGAAGCTGAATGATTCTCAGCTGAACTGCTGCTAGAAGCCTGAATGATTAACCAGCCCAAATGCTTCTCCAGGCCAAATGCCTCGAGTTTCTTCACGCCTTATATACCTTTCTGCTCTTTACTACCACTCCCTGGGACTAAAGGCTGGTTTACTGGGATTAAAGGCATGTGTCACCACGCCTGGCCGTTTCCAATGTGGCCTTGAACTCACAGAGATCCAGAGGGATTTCTGTCTCTGGAATGCTAGGATTAAAGGCGTATGCTACCACTGCCTATCCTCATGTTTAATATTGTGGCTGTTCTGTCTCTGATCCCAGATAAGTTTATTAAAGTACACAATATTTTGGGGAACGCAATGCCACCACATATCAGAGTCTAAAAAAGTATGGAGGAAGGGTAGAGAGAGGATGGTTAATGGATTCCGGTGAGCAGCTGACTTGGAGGAATGGCATCTTGTGTTCCACAGCACAGTATGGAAACTATGACTGGCAACAATTAGTTGCATAGATTGAAATAGCTGCTAGAGAAGGATTTTCATGCTCCCAACATCAAAAATAAATAAATACTTGGGGTCATGGACATGTCTATCATCTTGATCATTACTTATTGTAGGTATGTATTGAAATTTTACCCTGTTATAGACACTATCAATTTTAAGTGCATTATAATGTATTAGTTCAGTTCTGTTGAATGAATTAATTACATCATCTATATTTCACAATTTAAAGTAAGTTAAACAGTGCTGGTAACTCATGCCTCAGCAGAAGCAGGAAGAGATGGGTGACCCAGAATTGTCTGTGACAATATACTTCTATCATCTTTGCTTAGCTACTCTGAAGTTTTCAAAAAGCTTCCAATTCAGAAGCAAAACAGCCCTTCCTCAGTGCAGCCCATGCTGAGTCTGCTGTCTGTATCCTGCCCTGACCGGCATTCCCCCATTGGCATGGCTGTGAGCACTGTGCTTCACCAGCACTGGTATGGGTGTGAGCACTGCACTTCACACCAGCACTGGTATGGGTGTGAGCACTGCACTTCACCAGCACTGGTATGGGTGTGAGCACTGCACTCTCACCAGCACTGGCATGGGTGTGAGC